>VDFB02086081.1:83169555-83218958 GCA_007258455.2 Sequoia sempervirens | reverse complement strand
TTCAAACTGTTGGTATAATCAAGAACTTGGAACTTACCATGCATGCATCCCTGAGCTTTGCTATTCATCAGGATATACATGTTATTGATTTTCCACTGCACTTCGCCATTTGCCTCTTAAGGGATTTTATAGCCAAGTTGAGTGGGTTATTTTCCTCTAATTGGTATTATTTGTGTTTAGAACAAGGTATGGTACAAAAGTGACCATAAAGTCTGAGCCTCTCACCAAAGACCATATCAAACCATATTCCTCAAATCCTATAAACACTAACCTCTACGCCACCCCTCTACTGGAGGAACAAACCATGACCTCAAACTACAACACCCCTATAGAAAATATGAATCTAGATGAATGGGCAATCAAAGATCATGAGCTTGATCCTTTTCAGCACATAAATGAGATAGGATTAGGAGTCTATATGATTCACGAATCTGATTTTGATATGCCTAATCTTTGCAAAGAAGATGAACAATCTATAGAAATAGAAAATGATCTTTGGAAACTTTAATTTGATGGTTTGAGAAGCATTATAGGCACTAGAGGAGGAGCTATGCTAATTTCACCTGAGGGTGATAAATATTTTTCAACTTGCAGATTTTCTTTTAGTTGTTCAAACAATACAGTTGAGTACGAAGTATTGGTGCATGGACTAGATTGGGCTCGAAAGAGAGGTATCAAATGCTTGCAAGTTTATGGTGATTTAGAGTTAATAGTAAGTCAGGTCAAAAAACTAAATGTTGTAAAAAATGACTTGCTTAAGAAATGTAAGCATTGTGTATGGGATTTAATGGAAGTATTTGCTGATTTTAATATTGTTTCAATTCCTAAAAATGAAAATAAGCATGCTAACAAGCTCGCTACCATAGGAGCCCAATTTGATATTCCAAATGAAGTTCACAAAGTAGAGGCATGTCAATATGTAAAAATAGTGGTCAAACCTTTTGTGCTTGACAATAATGTGAGTTGGTAGGTTTTTGACAGCGATGAGAAAATTGTGAATTTTTTAATTGTTGAAGCTGAGTTTGCAGATGGAAACTAGCAAAAGTGGTAGAAACAATATGATAACCAGATTGTGCAGTTGAAGAAAAACAAGCTGCTAAAAGGTTTGGTCACCTTGGAATCTGTGTTCAACTCAGATGACCAAGTGTGGAAAGACAAGTGCAGCTTGACTCTTAAAGAACACTATGAGGCAGTTGAGATCTTCAAAGGCAATCTTCTCAAGCTAGGAAAGGTATGAAATAAGGGGGAAAAACAAGCATTTATTATGTTATGTCAAAAATTTAGTATTTTTTTGCTTGGTAGTAGAAGGATTTGAAAGGTTTTGACCTAGAACTAGCCCAACATACTATTGAACTAGAACACCTTATGAAAGCCAAACTAGAACACTTTATGAAAGCCAAACTAAATAATTTAGTCGAGAGTGGTATTATTTTTCCCATCAAGCATACTTCTTGGGTGTCAAACCTAGTTCCAATTAGGAAGAAAAGTGGGAAATCAGATTGTGTGTCAATTTCTAAGATTTAAATAAAGCATCACTAAAATACCACCACCCACTCCCTTCCATGGAGCAAATTCTGCAAGTAGTCTTTGGTTCTAACAGATTTTCTTCGCTAGATGGTTACTTGGGTTACAACCAGATTTTGGTAAAGCAAGAGGATCAGTTCAAAACAACATTCACAACTAAGTGGGGCATGATGGCCTACAAAAATATTCCTTTCATCTTATCCAATGCTAGAGCAAATTTTTAGCAAGCGATGGATATGGCCTTTCACAACCTCATGAACAAGATCATTCTAGTATATTTAGATGATATTAATATTTTTTCCAAAAAATTCTAATGAACATCTTGATCATTTAGAACATATTTTTCAGAGATGCAGAGAGTTCAAAGTGTCTCTCAATCCGGAGAAGTGTATATTTTATGTGCACAAAGGTAAACTCCTTGGACACATTGTTTCAAAGCAAGGCATTTCTATAGACTCTGAAAGAGTCTCTACAATTCTTGAATTACCATTAGCAACTCACAAGAAAGGCTTGCAAAGCTTTCTTGGAAGAATAAATTTTGTGAGGAGGTTCATACCAAATATTCTAGCTTTTCTACAACCTCTCACTTCTATGCTTAAAAAGAATATTCCCTTCAGTTGGACCAAAGAAGGTAAAAGAAGCTTTAAGAAAATCAAAGAATTTCTTGCAACTGCCCCTACCCTCATTAATCCAAAATATGATAGAAATTTCATCCTTTATGCATTTGGAGGAGTTGATACAATTTCTGCCATGCTTTTCCATCAGAACAATGAAGGTTTGGAGCAACTTGTAGCATTTTTTAGCTAGGTATTACATGATTATGAGGTGAAGTAGTCTTTTGTTGGGAAACATGTTTTCGCTATTGTAAGAAGCCTAAAAAAGTTTAGGCATATGCTGTCAAATAGTAAAATTCACTTGTTGGTTGCTCATTCAACTGTTAAGAATTTCTTATTTAACAAAGATATTAATGATAAGTGTGTTGGTTGGATAACCAAAGTGATGGAATTTGGCATTAATATTAAGGTAACTAAGCTTGTTAGAGGTAAGGGTTTGTGTGAATAGATTGTAGGAAATGAGGACAACAACTTAGAAAAAGCTGAAAATGTTGACAAAGTGCTAAACAATGATGATGCAGTCATTGTTCTAGTTTCATCTACTACTAGGTTGCAGCAAATGATGCACTATTTACAAACTGGTGAGTTCCCTAAAGGCTTATATAGAGAAAAAACAAGGTATTACAGATTACAAGCTATTCCTTTTGTAATTATTGACGACATTCTTTATAGAAGAAATTTTCAAGGATTTTTATTAAGGTGCATTCAGCCTAATCAAGTCAATAAGCTTTTAGCATAATTTCATGATGGACCTTCAAGAGGCCACTTTGCTACAAGAACCACAGCCCTGAAATTATGCAGGTTGGTTATTACTAGCCAAATCTATTTAAAGATGCTATTGCCTAGGCCTAAAGGTGTGAAAAATGTGCTTTATTTCTAGAAAATAGAGGCTTGCAATACTGCCTCTACATCCAATTCAAGTGGAATAGCCCTTTGCTAAGTGGGGCTTAGACTTTATTGGACCAATCAAACCACCTTCAAGTGTGGGTCATAAGTGGATCCTTACCGTAATGGATTATTTTACTAAGTGGACTGAGGCAGTTGCTTTAAAAGAAGCAAATGAGACTTATGTGCTTAACTTTTATTAGGATTTAGTGTCGAGATTTGGTACTCCAAATTCAATAATCTCTGACAATGGTTTGGATTTTATTGGTTTAAGGATTTTTGATTGGTCAGTCAAGAATAACATTTATTTGAACACATCTTCTAACTATTATCCACAAGGGAATGGCCAAACAAAATCTACAAATAAGATTTTGATTCAGTTAATCAAGAAGAGAGTTGAGGACAATCAACGAACATGGCATGAAAAGTTGAAGTTCGCTCTTTGGGTTGACAGGGTGACTCCTAAAAGGTCCATTGGTTGTTCTCCTTATGTACTTACTTATGGAAAAGAAGCTAAGTTACCTATTTCTATTGAATTGCCAACTTTAAGTTATGATAAAGAGCTAGAATTGTTGAATGAACAACCTTTTGAAGTGAGATTTGCATAGCTGATAGAGCTTGAGGAAAATAGAAGGGAAGCATTAAGAAAACTTGAGATACATCAAGCTCAGATGAAGAGCTCTTTTGATAAAAGGGAAAGACCACGAGATTTCATCACTAGTGATTTGGTCTTCAAGTAGAATGAATATAAGAGCAGACCTATACAACATTCCAAATTTGATGCAATTTGGGACAAGCCTTATGTGATCCAAGAGTCCAAGGAACACAACGCTTTCCAAATTTCTAAGTTGGATGGAGAGGTGTTGTCTATCCTAGTTAATGGGATCCACCTCAATCGTTGCCTCTGAGATAAGTTCTATCTTGCAAATAAGTAGAGTAGTTGTTGCAAATAAGTGTGTTATGCACATTTATTTTTAGTAGTTTTATTTTCCCTAAGCACTGTTGCGCATGTTTTGTTCACCATTAGGGCCTATTAGTTTGCTTTCTGCATTGCTTCATTTTTTTTACTGCTATTTGGAGTGTTGTTGTTCAAAGTTCTGAGTTTCATAAAGGGGTAGATTTGACTCCACTCCCAATGGAGTTTTTAAAAGGCAACTGATCTAATGCTTAGCTAGCAAGCATTTAGCAGAAATCGCCAAAATGTTACCAATTTTTTGCTACAACTCAATTGGTGGAGCTGATTAAATATTATCATATTTGAAAGTGAAAATACAATTATTTCTACATATGCTTAAGTGTTGTTTGCACCTTATTTATCATTTATCAAGTGACAGTTATGCAAGTTTTTTGAGAAAACTAAATTTCAAAAGTATTGCTCATGTTTTTTTCAAAATCAAATGGAATACAAAACTGAGTATACAAATGATTAAGCATAACATAATGATTTCATTTATTTCATGAAGTTATTCATATTACATGTTTTCATTTGATTGCAAGAATACAAATGACAAGTACAACTTTTCATTTCAATGCATTTTCTTTCAGAATGGAAATGAAAGAAGGAATTTAAATATCCACACAAGTTGTGGTTTTAGTTGTTTCCATTTATGACAAGAAAGGAAATATACAACTGGAAGTGAAAAGAAAATAACATGGGACATATCCATCATTGCCTGAGTTGGTCTTTGGTTGCTACCTCATAGCTTGCTTCATCTTGCTTCTACTCCTGAGTGTACCTGCAAAATATTTAGAAGGACATCAATTAAGAGCTCGAGATATGAACTATACTACATGCCATACTAATAGAGATATATTTCAATCCTTGCAATGCATAGAATCCACTTAAGAAAAAACATAAACATGAACTGAAAAGAGAGAACATCATCATCACATATTTTTTTTACTAACATTGTTTGTTTCTTGTGCAGGTGTAGGAAAATTCATGTAGCTGATTATCTTTTGAAGACCAAGCATGTGGGGAGAAGTAAGCTCCCACAACGGTAGAGCTCGACATGCTGCCCCTTTGGTATTATAGATGGGGTTGAGTGAAGGAATGTAATTATCATGTTCATCTGAACTATACAATTGAAAGAGTAAATTGAAGTTCATTCATCAAAGCCATTAAGCCAATTGTTCACTCACAACAATCAAGTAATATTCTTTTCTAAAAGCTATAGGTGGATAGTAGAGGTAATGAGTTCAATCAATTCTACTGAAATGCATCATTTTCATGATTGCAAATCTAAAATATTGCTATACTGTTGCTTTTGTTGCCATAGTATTGTTTTGCTACTTAAAGTTTGTTCACATTAAATGTTGTTTCATATTTTTCTATTTTGGAGAAACAGTGTTTTGTCTCATAAACAATTATAGTGAACATGCATACATAATGCCTTATCAATTAAGAACTAATGAGCAATTAAAACCTAGAAGTATTTACAAAGTTTCAGTATTGCTTTATCTCATAATTGGTCAAGCTAGAATGCCTATTTTTTTCTGGAGGCATACAAGTTGTCATATGAAGATAACAAGCATTAGGTGATTCACAAGTACTCACTAATGTCTAAATGAAAGTATTTCATTAAATCAAGTTGATGTATCAATCTAGAATGTTTTAAGGAAAACAAATGCAAAGAGCAGTTTTCATAACATAACATAAAAATGCATGAAGAGTGCCAAGTAGAAGAGAATACATTTAAAGGACAGTCAAGCATGGAGGAAGCTTCAAGTTTTTGACTCACAGGTATCTCATTATGTTGTATTTAGTGGAGTAAATAGTACAAGGGATTTGTTATTGGTTGACATGTATTGCAAATGGACTTGTGCATCTATTTTCACCATTCAAGGTATGCCTTCAAAGTATCATTGTATGAGATTGAAGCAAATGGACATGAACATGTTTGATAATAATTTGAGTATGTAAAGGGATTTCTAGATTAAACAAACCTTTTAAAAGATTTGAGTGAAGGCATAATAGACTAAGCAAGAAAACATATAAGGGTGCTAGTCAAAGAAGTTTCTGGGTGCGGGGGTTTGTCCATAGTATAGTTTTCTATAGGAAGTTCAAAATCCATTTGGGTTTCTTCCTCATTTGAAGCATAGTTTAGGAGTTGAGCTCATTAGAGATGCCATATATATGTAGAGGAACTAGAAATTAAATTGAACAAGGATCACATATATACCTAGTTTTAGAGATTGGAGATCTCAACTAAAATGTAGAATGAAATCAAAGGTGCACAATTTCAATCTTTTAGCTCTCAAAATGAATACCCATGTGAGAGCTTCAGTCAAATACTTAGATTTATTCATATCACAATGTACCCATGTTGGGTTTTTGCATTAAGTACAAAAATAGGTGAATTCCTTTCATTTTCTAGAGAACCCACATAGGGGTTTGATTTTAAATTACGTATTTCTCATATTTTCAGAATACCCACATTGGGGTTTTGCATTAAAAAGAAGATAGTACAATTTTCAAGAATACCCACATGGGGTTTTCAACAGGAAAACAAAATGAATTTTTTGATTCAGAATCAAAAGATACCCATGTAGTGTTTTTTACAAAGAAATGCAAGGATACATGTAACAAATAATGGGTCGAGCCCATTTGTGGAGGGTCGAGTTTTTTTTTCTAGAAATACATTTTCTTTGAAATATAATTTACCCATATGAGGGTTTGACAAAAATACTAAAGGAGAAAGAAATTCCTTTCATGGGTTGAGCCCAAAAAGCTTTAGACTGTCATTTCATCCATGAGTGGCCAGGGCTAAGGAATGAAGTTTTATGTTTCAGAGTTTCATTTTTGAAATGGAAGCTTTAGTATGCATGCTAGATCTCAAATATGAAGAAAAACAAGTGGATCCATGCAAATTTCTGAGTACAAATGTATTACAACACATGAGCATGGCACGACCTGGATATGGCCATAAGATTCATTCAAAAAATCAACCTTTTATAGAAACACAAAGCTTTTATAAGCTTTTGTTTTAGAAAAAATGCCAACAAAATTTTAAAGGAGAACAATAGCTTACCATGCGCGCCATAATGGAGCTGTCAAACACGCGGTCAAGCCTCGCAGGAGCTTCCCAACATAGAGGTGGAGCTCTCACAATATCGGCCAGGAACATAGAGACAAAAGAAAGAGATATAGAGCCATAATATGTTAGAAAAGTATGCTCATGTCATGGCCTCAAGGTGAAAAAGTGGATCAGAAAACAAATAAAATCCCACACAAAGTCTAAGAATGGGCCTACCTTAGAACCATGGAGAAATCAACAAAAAACATCAAGTAGGGAGCTTGAATCTTGATCACAAAGGTTGAAACCATAGTTCACATGGTGACAACTACAAAACCATTTCTTTTCCAAAGTATTCACTTCAAAATGATGCGAAATAATAGGGATCTCTTAGTTTTGTTCATAGGGTTTCTCAAACCCTAAGTCGACTTAGGGGTATTTTTTGCCTTACATTTTAAAATATTAATGCTAAGTTAATACCATGGTGGCAGATTACATATATGCTTAGGTTCCCCTTCTACATCAATACCTAGGTTCCCCTTCTACATCAATACCTAAGGCATTTCATTATGCTATGATTTTATTATATGCCTTCTATTCTTTTTTTACCTTAGCCTTATTTTTAATTGATTTTATAGAAATCAATTACAAGGGAAAGATAAAGGAATTTTCCTCAGTTTATTTTAATTGATATGTAAGACAAATATTACCCATATTTTTATGATTTTTTAAGAAAATCAATCTTTGTAATTGGAGAGATAAGTATTTTTTTTGCAAAAAAAAATTGAAATATTTAATTGCAAAAGATAAATCAAGTTGTGAGGATATTAAATCTGCAAGCTATGTGAAGTGAGAATAAAGCAAGTTGGTTTATTCCTTTGTTATTTTAAGTAGGTTGATAGTGTTTTTCTTCCTTGGTCAGATTTGAGCTTCCTGATAGAGAGATAAGGTTTTTTTTTTTTGCTTTAAAAGCAAATTTGGCATATTTTGAGAATATTTTTAGTATGTACATGCAAAAAGTATGCTTTTTCCATTGTTGTGCAAACATCTTGGGCAGTTTTTGATACCTTTCCTAGAGCTTTTTCCTTGAGCTTGAATTAGGGTTTTGGAGATATACCTTGAGAAAAACTTAGTGTTTTTCCAGTTCAGATTTTAGTTTCTTACTCTCACACATTTTGGAGCTTGTAAACTTCCTTAGTGCTTAGTTCATATTTTGGGCATACTCCTACAGTTGAATAAAACAACATTCCTATTTGTCATTTTTGTGTCTACTTATAGTTTTATGTTATATTGTGATTTCTATTTATAGAATCCTTGTTATGTTCTAAGACTTTAATTCTTGATGCAAAAAGTCCAAAGATACAGGTTACATGTTGTATTTAAAATTCAATCTTCATGCAAATTATTTGTGTTAATTGTTCATGAGAGGTTGTGAGATATTGTGGCTTTTTGAAAACTGTTTGTAGGAAAAAAACCAAAGTCATCATTTAGTCACCATTCAATTCTAAAAAAATCATTTTAAGTCATAGGTTTTAATTTTAGTAATCCTTCTCTATCCTTTTTCTAGAAAATTATTTAGAATAGGATTGTCATTCAGAGAACCAACTCACTTTGGAGATTCTCTTTTCACAGAAGATCGCCCACATCTAAAAGGAGTTTCCATGTTTCAATAGATAGTCTGATTTTTGCAAATTTGACAAAGGTTGCATATTTGATTAACAATAGTTTGAAGTGGATGGAGTACCCTACTAGTATTGTGTAGCAGTTTGATAGTACAATGATGTGGAAGCACCTTGCTAGTAATGTGGTGGTTGTTGATAGTAGGAGTTGGATTGAGCGCCCTATTGATAAGGTAGTTGTTGTTGCATGTAGAATGTGGATAAAGTACCTTGTTGGTATGAACATTGCTGCTGAGCATAGTATGGATTGGATTGATAATTGTATGCAACATTGGGTTGTTGTGTAGTATACAGAGGTGGTTGTGGGTTAGATAATTGTTGGTATGGATTCATGTGATAGTGGAGGATTAGTGTAAAGTGGCAATTGAGTTCATGGTGGATTCTAAGAGGCCACATGAATATTTGGATTAGGATTAGATGTAGTAACATAAGCAATGTACATTCTAGATAGATGGTAGAGATATTGTGTGAGAGGATTGTGCTATGTTTGCATTGGAATGTGCATATGTTGGGGTGGTTGTTGTTGCTGTGGTGGTTGCTGATAAAGTGGGTGAGATGGGATGTGATGTTGTTGTGGGACTGTTGCAGAAGCTCCATAGGGTGGTTGCGGTGGCTGCAATGCAGTTTGCATGACTTGATGTTTGGGTTACATAGGAACGGTAGTGTGCTGCTAAGGAATCATAATGTTTTACTATAGAATGGTAACATTTTGTCACAAGATTGTGACATTTTTCTATGGAGGTTATTGATGAGGTGGCTGAGATGAAATAGTAACAGTAGTAGTATGTTGTGGCAGTGCTTATGAGGGGATAATAGTGTGTTGTGGTGGTACTTGCATCATGGTGGATTGATGAGGATTAATAGGAGGCTACTGAAACATAGGGATATTACCTTGAGGTGGTGGTGGTAAACTGCCAATAGGTGTAGACCCTCGAGGTGGCATTAATGTAAGGATTGGAGTGCCCCTAGCATTGATAGGTGGTTGACCAAGATGGTGAGCTAGGAATGGTGGAGTAGATGGAATTTTTTGTGGCATGCCATAGGCATAAGGGTCATTAGGATCAGATGGTACTGTAGAGGTTGCGGATGGGAGGCAAGGATAACCGGTGACTTGGTATGCAGGAAGGGACTAGGTATTGGTATACTGTGACATATTGAAATCGGGTGGTGGTTTGACTCCTTTAATGATCAGAGTAGTGAGAATCTTATCCCCAAACTCGTTGAGGATGTGATCTTTCATTTGAGCATTAGAGGGATTGCTTAGGTATTCATCAATGGTGACTTCAAGTTGAATGGCCATGTTTTCATCTCTAGGCACTGAGGTGTTCTGAACATTAGTATTGGACAGTGACAAAGCATCGTTATGGGGATCTTGAAGGATATTTGCACCATTATTTGAATCTTGTGAGATGTTTGTAGCATTGTTTAGATCCTAAGGGATATTTAGGTGGGAACCTTGGCCTTTTTGTTCTTCCATTTATTTCTTTGCTTGTGACCGAGTCTTAACGAGCATGAAAGTGTAGAACTATTATGTGAACTAGGATGAGGCTAGACTCTACAATGTAATGTAGAAGTGACCTAAGTGATGATTGAAGGATTTATTGGATTGGATAATGGATTCATAGATTGGATGATCATACAAGGATTAGATTAGATGATTAGATAAGGATTAGATTGGATAAGATTGATGAGATTGGATGATTGGATGAGATTTGATGATGAAGGGGATTCCAAACTAGGTTCAGGAATCACCCTAGGTGACTTAGGGTGTTGATTGATCAGATTAAGGATTGATAGATGATTGCGGTACCAAATCCAACTTGAGATGGAAGTTGATTGATTGGACCGAATGATGATGACTGACTTAAGATGGATGACTATCCTAAGTAGATGTTGTAGGATGATGATCGATTTTAGACACCTAGGTCAATTTGGATAATAATTTCAAACAAAATTCAAAGGATTTGGATTAAGAAAATGATGGGGGATATGTAACCTAGAGATCCTTTATGATGTACCTAAATGATTTGAACGATGAACGAAGAACCTTTGGAGGATGTAGATGGATTGAAATGCAAATTACCGGCGAATGGAAGATGCAAATGGTTGGATAAAGGTGCAAGGTTTCCCAACTAAGGTGTAGGATCACCCAACTATGGTGCAAGGTCATCGATCCAAAGGTTAAGGTTACCTATCTAAAGGTCAAGGTTGCCTGACTTAGGGTCAAGGTCACCTATCTGAAAGTAAAAGTCACCTATTTGAAGGTTAGGGTCACCTATCTGAAGGTCAAGGTCACCTCTCTGAAAGTCAAGGTCACCTATTTGAAGGTCAAGGTCACCTATTTGGAGGTAAAGGTCACCTAATCTTAAGGACAAGGTCACCTATCTGAAGGTCAATATTTCCTATCTAAAGGTCAGGTTTGCCTATCTAAAGGTCAAGGTCACCCAACTAGTTTTTGGACTTGTCTGAATTAGAAAAGGATCAAACAAATTAACGAAATAGGTGAACGAACCTTTGAAACAGGTAAATGGGGTACCATAACAGGAAAATGGATGCTTGGAATGGGCCAATGGATACTCAGAATGAGGAAGTGGATGCTCAAAATGAGGAAATAGATGCTCAAAATGGGAAAATAGATAATTAGAATGGGGAAACGAGTGCTTGAAATGAGGAAACAGATGCTCAGAATGAGGAAATGGATACTTGGAATGGGAAAAAGGATACTCAAAATGAGGAACGGATGCTCAAAAACAAGAAAATGGATATCAAAATGAGGAACAGATGCTTAGAGCAAGCAAATGAATGCTCAGAATAGGGGAACAGACTAACAAAATGACCGAACGGGAGGCAGGACTGACTGTTTAGAGTGAAAAATTACCCAAGTATGGGGCAAGGTTACCCAACTTAAGGTCAAGTTCATCCCTCTTGATGAAACAAGAAAATTTTATGGGTTGTTTAATTGTTAGTTACTCAGGTTGAAGGGAAAAATTACCCCTATTGAGGGCAAGGTTGCCCCTATTTAGGGTAGGGTCACCCCTGTTGAGGGAAAGGTCACCTATTCAATGAAAGATGGGAAATTCTAATAGAAATAGGCTAGAAAAAGATTGATATAGAAGGCAGGGTCACCCCCATTGAGGGAAAGGTCGCCCCTATTCCAGGTGAAGTCACCCCTATTAACAGACTTGAACTTGACTTGGATGAAAATGACTATGGAAAAGAACTAAAAATACAACAAACAATAAGCAAAAGGTAAGGCTGACTTGAATTTAAATAGAAATTCACTGGTTTTGCATAGAAAATACTGTTCAAGTAGCACAAACCTAATATTAGTGAAGAGGGTATGGCCAACACAATCCTCTAACTAGGCTGAACAAGAAAAACTAGGGAGTCCTTGATATATGATTGGTATGTGAGGTACAACCATGAACACTAGTCCATCACAAGCATGAGTCAAGAACCCCAGTGAGGTACTGAAGGCTCAGACCAGCTCTTCATGTCTTATCTAGGTATCACCCTAGCTTCGATGCTTTTCCAAACATGACGTGATTGGATTGGGGTAAAAATTTGGCTCTCCCCCCTTTATATACCCCATTGGTACATGTGGTTGGGATCATCCCTTGGGGTGATGAAATTCCCAAGAAGATCCCGCTAAAAAGAGAATACTAACCATTTTTGGCTAATCCTCAAGCTCACACGAAGTGCAAGTGGAAAGGTTGAACGATGTAGTGCCCCTTGGACAACACAAAGGACTAAGTAAGTTATGATTTCTCTTCACCCAGGATCACCAAATGGTGCAAGGGGATTGGATACATTAATAGCTTACTTGATAAGTAAAGTACACAATATATTGACTCCTCCTACTTAAACTATGTGCCTAATTAGTATGGAAAAAAAGACAAAACAAACTAACTAATACAGTTTTCCCATTCATCCTACAATAATTTTTTATCTTTAGTCTTCGTCAAGCATGAAAAAACTACACAAATGTTAGTAAAAACTAGAACAATCACCAACAGGACAAGTTAGGGGGTCAGTATTAATCAAAATAATAGAAAACATACTCTGGAAATGAAGTTATGTCACTATTTTTACCTCACAAATGCCTCTATTTGGGTTGGGATCACCTTTGTTAGGGAAGGTTTTCACTTGTTAGGAAAGGTTCACCCCTATTCAGGGTAGGTTCACCCTTATTCAAGGTAGGGTTTCCCCTGTTTAGGGTAGGGTCACCTTTGTTTAGAAAACAGGGGGGAAATTTTGTTGTTTCTCATATGGACGATTTTGCAAGGGCAAAATCGCCTCTATTCAAGTCAGGGTCACCTGTATTGGGGCAGGGTCACCTATTCTAGGGTAGCATCACCCTTGTTCAAGGCAAGGTTGCCCCTGTCTATTATGGAGTCACCTCTGTGTAACCTGAACCTGCAAGATATCAAACAACAACAAATGTGAAAGCAAAAGGACCCGTTTGTAGGTCCCACCGGGTGTGCCAGAAATGTGAGCAATATATTTTTCCTAACCTAAAAGATGCAAAATAGAAAGATGCAAAGGATAAAACAACACTTCAAAACCTCAATGATTAGCCTAAGTTAACTTTGAATAAAATAAAGATAAAACTAGATTTATACCTTGCTCAAGTGGTCTTCTTGGTTGGTCCTTTGATTTTTGATGAATATGTGCTCCTTGATGGAAAATGATCTAAAATGACATGAAAAATGATGTAGACTCTATGGAGGATGCAATGGTGAAGTTGGGTATTTTGATAAGTGAGTAAAATGCATGCAAAATGGAAGCTTGGAGATTCAACAATGGAGGTTGTGAGTGCAAAATGCAAGTGCTTGAGTTCTAGAGCTTGAATGCTTGAAAATGAGAATGCAAGTTATACTTGAATGAGAAAATCTTCTATTTTAAGGGAAAAATCTCTAGAGAATAGTGTAAGGGAAATTTAGAGCATCTCAGAGAAGCCTCCAAGAATAGTAGTGCAATTCGTAACTTTAAATTTGATTAGATTGCCTCAAAGACACATACAACTATGTCCTAAAGAGAAAACAGACACAGTTCATTTCCCACATTAATTCTTCTGAGAGAAGCACATGTAAATTCAACAACAAGCAATAACTAATTCTAGAAACAAAACCAACATAGATAAAAGATAAGACAGAAACCAGGACACAAAGATTTAAGTGGGGAAAACACTTTTGGGTAAAAAACCCCACCCTCCAAAGTTCAAGCCATTGTATTATTCAACAACAAAAGGTTACAATACAATTCAGGCATATAGCCTTTTCAGAGATTACATCTTGTTCATTCTAGAAACAACCTGGTATCAAACTCTCCCTTTTACATTTCTTGATCAATACCTCAGACCATACAATCTTCACACTGTTGCAATACCCTCACACAGTATACAGTACAGATTGACATGTGAGATCGACCACTACATTCGATCCTTGATTAGGAGAGATTTTGGCAACATAACCCTACCTCTCTCTTCCTCTTCTTCGGCCTCATGGTGTCGGCCTTTCAACCAGCCTCTCATCCCTCTCTCTATCATTCAACACCACCATCAACAATCGACATATCCATTTCCTCGCATAGAAGTTTCGTCACAATTTTTTTGTCTTCCATGCAGAAACGGTCACAACAAATGGTTCAAATTTTTCCCTTTGTGATAATTCCAAGTCACACCATGTAGGACAGTCTTCCAATTGGTCAAAAGCATTCAAACAGTATTTGCATGTTGGTGAGACACTAACCATGTCTCCCCAATGCCACAAGACCTGATTGTTAATATCGGCCAGAGTCATCACCTTCGGCAAGAAGTTACACCAAGTTCAAAAGCAGTCAGTGAGATAAGCCATATCACTGAGACGTCATACCGATGACCAACACATGTAGCACTATTCAACAAGACTATAGCTATCCAGTGAGAGATCATACCAATGTTCAAAAGTCACATCGACATTAGCATTCCCATTGACAAGACAATCACTATTTGGTGAGAGTCATAATGAGCCCTCAAGTCATACTGATATGAACATCTGTCAGCAAGACTTAGGCTATCGCTAAGAGTCACTCCATAGGTTCCAAGTTACCCCGAGACCATCCTTCACTAGGAGTCACACTGAGTCTTCATGTTACCCTGATAACTCTGAGTGTAAAGTTGTTGGCGATTAAGACTTCATACCGAAGGGAATCCTTTCGTCAAGGAGTCTCCCTGATAACTTCAGTCATCATGAGTCTCCTCGACATCCGATAAGAACAACCTATTGGCTAGACCAACCCACTCGGCAGAGGGTTACACCGAACAAAAAAAATTAGATCGATAACATCCCTTGCCATGAGTCTCTCCGACTAAACAACATCGCCTAGAGTCACAATGACTATCAACATGATAGTTCTATCAACAAGACTTCTCTTGGAACTAAGACTTATTCCGATAGGAGGCAAGTCACATCGATTGCTATATTAGCTAGATAGACCAAGTGTCATGCCCATATCGGCCAGACTTCCTATAGTCATTGAAACTTCATTCTGACTATCCAAGTTATGATGAAGGTTAAGGTTATGTTGATAACCAAGACATTTAGGAGGTCAAAGCGATAGTACAAGATCAATTAGTAGATTGGCCAGACATCTCAATAGTATCAGTGACCATGCTTACTCAGAGGTTTTAGCCTGTGAGATTAAGGCAGACAATTCCAACAATCTCCCACTTGATGAATATCACATAGGCACCTCCAAAACACTTAGAAACTAAGATCACACTAGCTCCACCAGTTTAGACCCCATAGCACTAAAGACACCTGACCAACAAGTTTCCATAGATAACAGTCCACTAGACAATCTGCAACAAAGACCAGGCATCCAAATGCAACTCACTTTCCAACAAAGCAACCAAAATGGAACTGATCATAGCCTTCCAAGAAACCACATAGACCTCAAACATGCTCTCACTCTCCATCAAGAATTCTGCATCAACATCCAATATGTCCACCATTCAGGCAACAATCCTGCCATCTTCCAACATGCCAGCTAAGGAAGAAAGATACAAGCCAAGGTGAATAAGCACCAATCCAATGAACACAAGGAAAATATCCTAGTGATATCATCAACAAGATACTGCTACCACTTCACTATGCCTAGACACTATACAGAAGAACTTCAAAGCCTCAAACAGAACACAACCGTGAAGTCATTCTCCAGAAACAAGATAGAAAATACTAGCTAGAACAACAATCAGACTGACTGCTTCCATCTAACTGATAAACCCATGTGACTGAAAATAGCACCCACAACTCATACTATTCCATCCAATCTCACATACCTCAAAGGTATCAACATTAGTAAACTCATGCCAAACCATAACCAACTCATTAACAACAAATACAAGCTCCAAGTCCCAACTAGTCCAAGAAGACAAGACACATATAGGAACTCCCACTGCCTGAGTAATTCCAAATCTGAAAGATCAAAGGCATAGAAAGTCTACCAATAACAACACATAGAAATTGTAACCATGTAGTACCAAGAAAATATCCACAATGATATGCACAACCTGCAACAAATTGCTACAAGAAACATTTTTCTCACCACAAGTCTTCATAGTTCTCCCAAGTTCTCCACACGCAATCAAAGGAAGAAGGGTTAAGAACATCCATGTCATCACCCATGAACATGATTGAAAACACATGATCATGAGCAAGTGATCACTATAGCTCCAA
Organism: Sequoia sempervirens; assembly: GCA_007258455.2. NCBI lineage: Eukaryota > Viridiplantae > Streptophyta > Pinopsida > Cupressales > Cupressaceae > Sequoia > Sequoia sempervirens. The sequence continues at coordinate 83,202,522 of VDFB02086081.1, read as the reverse complement.
CCAAACCTCAAACCAATATAATGTGAAACCAAACATCCAAGAAGTAAACCAAGACCAAAGAGAGAAACTATGCACATCATATTCCTATAGAACATCCTCCTACATACACTTCTAATAGCTAGCTCTATCAAGAATGATCACCTTCACATCCCAAAAAAAAATCCATAACAACATCCAACCGTTCAATTACCAAGATCAAACCAACTTACAATATCATGTAATCAACATGGATGTAAGCCTTTCAAAGAAGACCAAACTACTTTAATTTCCCATTTCAGGAAAATAGCCCAGAGAGCATCTCCTACCAATTCTCATCAATAAATAAAATAACACAAAATCTCAAGGATATTAAACAAGCTATAAATCTTCCACTATGAATCCTCCAGAACCACTAAACAACAATTCAAGATCCGTATCATGAAAGTGAAAATAAAACACATCTAAAAAATATAATGGGCCAAATACCTCTCAGATAAACTACCGAGTAGACCAAGAGTGGGAACACTAATAATCCTTCAAGATATGCAAGCCATCATGACTAATCAAAGAGAAATCTCCTCATAGGTCTCTTATTGAACTCACGTTCAACCAATGTGTAGGCTTCTCGGGCTTTCTGCTAAAAACTTCATCAACAGTAACCATCAACAACACTTCTCTCATAAGAGAAAAATAGCCTCTCCTTATTCTTCATGTATCCATGAGTACTAGAAACCGATCATCTCATGCTAAACTCCAATTGCATTAATGCATTATCATGAAGTATCAAGCAAATAAACAGAGCATCCAATATAGAAAGAATTACTAGACCACTATCAAAGCTCCAATCTTCTGAATCGGGAACTTATTATGACACCATGATCTACACATCCCCTTAGGAGATACCATGCTCCAAGTGACCTCACCATGGTCTCAAGTACAATGCACAATTCCAAAACTCCAGTGTACAACCAAGAATATTCCATGACATAAAGCAAAAAAACTCAAAACCAACATCACCTGTCAAGCACCACCAACACCTCAGTCAAAGACTCCAAGCATCCTCCATGGTTCCAAGATGTTGCACATCTTCAAATAATGTCCATACAAATGTGAAAGAACCATTTTTGGAGCAACAAGATCTAAGAGCTCCCCCTAGAAACATATGCAACACTAAAGAAGACCACTCACCACCATGTGATGAACCCACAATCACTGCTAAAGCTCCCATTGAAACATGACACCCGAGCGCTCCAAGCATTATGACCAATCATCTTCACTATCAAAATCTTACATAGAGCAATGTAACCAAGCTATCCATGACATTGTGATACACATGCTATAGATTCCCATAACAGACTATTCAGGTACTCAACAATATCCATCCTCTCATCTCAAAGCAATCACACCAATGCACAAGTGACCATAGACAAGGCCAGCTAACAAGTTTGCACAACATACTACATCAACCTTGTGGATATGGATAGTCTAATTTTGAGTTATCCCACTGCAACCAATGGGTAGCTAATCCATCACCCACATAACTTGAAGATCAATCACAATAATCGTACAAACCCATCATCATACTGGAAACTACAACATTGAGATATCAAAGAGAATAACAACGTAGACAACATGACTCAAATACTAGATCACACCAAACCTAATTTTACAAACATGTCCACAATGAGCACCATAATCAAGGAACCCACAAGCACCACCACAAGAATGCTGAGTGACAAATCACATACCAACACTCCCATGCAGAGAAGAAATCACACCTCCTCAAACCATGCACAAAGCATGCATGTGGAACTGCAACTATCTCATCCAACAACACCCCAAAAGCTAGGGTCTAGAAAATAGCTTAACAACAACTCCACATAACCACAAGTTTTGCTTAACCATGTAAAACCTACAAACCATAGAGCCACACAAGTACAAATCATCCTTAGAAGGAAAACAATAGTTCAAGAAAATCTAGGCCCCTTTTAGGCCAACTCTAAAACCACCAACATGTACATGCATCCGAGAAGGAGAGAAAAGGCTATTTCAGAGGCTTGCAAATCATCTAATGATTAACTCCATAGCCTTTAAGTATTCAAGGTTAATAGGAAATAGTGCCTTCCAACATTGGGAAACACCACCTAGCATAAGCACTCACTTCCATGGCTAAGAAACAAACTAGGCTTCTCCATATCAGCCAGGAGCCTCTCAGACATACACCCAATATGAAAGCTTTACTGCTACATAGCCATAGAGTAAGAAAATACACCTCATACTCCAAGGTTATACCGCTACCAACTAGGAGACATAGATCACAACAAACCAACATGATCAAATCCCTTTTCCATCTTCACCATCCTTCAAGCTATGTGTTGTCTCTAAATACCACAAGACTTCCACTCACCAAAGGATCAATACATCAGTCTATTCCTCCAGATTTCCTCCAACCTATCAAGCTATGAAACCTTCACAGGAGAAATACATAAAACCAACAACCAAAAGAAGGCTCTGATACCACTTGTAAGGGAAATTTAGAGCATCTCATAGAAACCTCCAAGAATAGTAGTGCCTTCGATAACTTTAATTTTGATTAGATTTCCTCAAAGACATGTACAACTATGTCCTAAAGCAGAAATATACACAGTTAATTTCCCACATTAATCCTTATGAGAGAAGCACATGTAAATTCAATAGCAAGCAATAATAGATTCTAGAAGCAAAACCAACATAGATAAAAGATAAGACAAAAACCAGGACACAAAGATTTACATGGGGAAAACCCTTTCAGGTAAAAAAACTGCACCCTCCAAAGTTCAAGCCATTGTATTATTCAACAAAAAAAGGTTACAATACAATTCAGGCTCATAGCCTTTTCAGAGATTACATCTTGTTCATTCTAGAAACAACCTAGTAGCAAACTCTCCCCTTTACATTTCTTGATCAATCCCTCATACCATACAATCTTCGCACTATTACAATACCCTCACATAGTATACAGTTTAGATCAACATGTGAGATCGACCATGGCACTCCATCCTTGATCAGGAGAGATTTCAGCAGCATAACCCTTCCTCTCTCTTCCTCTTCTTCGGCCTCATGGCCTCAGCCTTTCAGCCAGCCTCTCAGCCCTCTCTCTAACACTCAACACCACCATCAAAAATTGATATTTCTATTTCCTCACATAGAAGTTTCCTCACAAATAGTTTTTCTTCCACATAGAAATGGTCACAACAAATGGTTCACATTCTGCCCTCTGTGATAGGTCCAAGTCACACCACATAGGATAGTCTTCCAATCAGTCAAAAGCGTTCAAATAGTATTTGCATGTCAGTGAGACACTAACCATGTCTCCCCGATGCCACAAGACTTGATTGTCAATATCAACCAGAGTCATCACCTTTGGCAAGAAGTTACACCAATTTCAAAAGTAGTCGGTGAGACAAACCATATTGTTGAGACATCATATCGATGACCAACACATGTAGTGCTATTCAGTGAGACTATAGCTATCTGATGAGAGATCATACCAAAGTTCAAAAGTCACATTGACATCAGCATTCCCATTGACAAGACTATCTAATGCAGAGGGTCTGGGACTTTGAAACAAACACAAAGATTTCAAGGAACTTAATGATGCAATCTCAACCCTTCTTAGGCACCCTGGTGGAGACAAACCTCAATAATGCACCAAATGACTTATTTGCCTTCCTTATGGACCCAAACTCTAGGAACACTCTTAAGAGACTCAAACAAACTTTTCTTGAATGGTTTCAAAGCCCAACCCTTTGACTTACACACAAAACCAATTTTTCACCTTAACTAGGCTTCTAGCCCAACTAGGCCTCTAGCGAAGGATTTTTGACTTTGCTCTCAAATATTTCAAAGGAACTTCCAATATAATGACTATTTCAGATGTGGTTTGTGATGAAAAACAACATATTCAAACCTTGATATCACTTGCTTTAGACAAACCCTTCCAAAATCTATTGTCTCCTCAAAAACTAGGCCTAATTAGCCCTCTTTTCCAAAGCAACCCCTCTCTAAACTAAATCCCTGACCATGAAACTTTCAACAGTCCCTTAAAATGGCTCAAAACCAAGGATTCCAAGTTTTTAGGCTTCTATGACACACCTAACATGCTCAAACACAAAACCCTCCTTAACTTGCCTCAAAACTAGGGCTTCTTGAAAACTAACCTTCCAATAACTTCCAGAACTTTCTCATTGACTCTACACCATTAGGACAACATATTTAGTCTATCCCAACTCAAAAACACACCCCTCATTAAGGCAGATCTTCTGCTACTATACCCTAGCCTCCATCTTCAAGTACTTTTCATTATCAAATCTTGGTGTACACCATAGTATTCATCTCTCTTGCACGTTATATTGTTATTCCAATATGGTACATGTTAAATATGATCCATTCCGCAAGTTTCAGTCACAAACTCTCATGAAATGGATCATTACTTCATAATGACTCTCAAAATCAATGAAAAAACAAAATTTTCCTGAGGACAGTCAATGTAAAATGCAAAGGAATTATTTATTACTACTTTCAGAGCCTTCAATGGTGTTAAAATAGGTAAACAAAAATTCCTAAAGCATCCTTCTAGATATAACTTCAATAGAAATCAAGCATTTATCAAAAGAACACAAGAAATTGCAATAAAACTATGTTTTTTAACTATTTCCAGAAAACAATCCATACAGTCACCTCTCCAATCAACAAACCTCCATACAAATGATTATTTTGGCTTTGTATATCCTATCCCCAACTTCCCAAACCGTTTGGGATTGATTAAGTTGCATAAAAGTGATTAAAACTCATAAAGACTAGTTACCCGCCCAAATTGGAATTCAAATATTTGAATTTCCAAACTTACATTTTATTGATTTGTATTGACAAAAAACTATCTAAAATTCAATATTTAACCTTAATTGATCTAATTAAACAATTATAGACCTACCTACACCCCTTGGACACTATTATTCCACTTACAAGATTTTTTGGTCCTATGGTCCTTTCAAGACCCTTAGGACTTTTGATAGTCACATTACCTTTATTCATTCCAAATGCCATTATAGGCTCCAAGATACCATAATTGATGTTTTGATTTGATGGAAAGGTCCTCTCGACCCTTGCACACTTCTAACCTTTGAAGAGCTCCTTGAAGGCCTTGGGTGTTCCTGCACCATTCTCCCCAAGAAAGAAAGATTTCTTGCCCCAAAAAGTATCCCATGTGTTGCCACCAAAAGACCCCTTTCTCTCGTATGTTTTCATCTTCCAATGATAGGGCATGTAATCTCCCAAAGTCACTGTCTTCCTCTTCTGCCAATCTGCATTCTTGTCATTCATCATGTGAGAACCAAAATAGGGTTTGGTTTGTCCTCTTTCCTGTTTGATAACAGTATGTTCTTGTGCCCTGTTCCTACCCTCATTCCACTGTCTCCTTGGTGAAAGGACACCACCTCTATCACCCTCAACTATAGGGCATGCAATGTCTCCAACCTTGACACTGTCTAAGTCCCACAAAGTCTGATTTGAAGGACTATCCACCTCATAACCCTACTGCAACTTGTCTTTTCTCAACCTACCAATGTCTTCCCCTGTTTCACCCTGCTTATTCACCTGCAAACTCTTCTCAAAACAGATCATAAAACTTTCATTTGACTACTCCAAAGGAAAAGGCACTAACTTGTATCTAACTGCATCCTTATGCACCAAATATGTGTTGTGAAAACCATCATGCAATGTCTGCCTAGTATACTTCCATGGTCTCCCCAAGATGATATGACCACAAGTCATTGGAATGACATCACAAAGCACCCTATCATGATATGATCCAATTGAGAAATCTACATAAGCCCTCTTACAAATCTCTACATGCTATCCTTGAGTTACCCAAGTGGCCTTGTAGGGAGTAGGATGATCAAATGTTTCAATCCCTAGCTTGGTTATCATATCAAGTGAAACTAAATTGCTATGTGACCCTGAATCTATGAGCAATCTACATATTTTACCATGACTGAGACAATTAGTCTTAAAGATAGTTACCTTTGGCTCTTGATGAAATCTTTCTCCTTGCTTGACCATAAGAAACTCACCATCAGTCATAGGGTCTGCCATGAATGTTTTTGATTCTTCCTTCTTGTCTTCGTCTTCTTGTACCAAGTTAGCTCTCCTATCTCTGCCCTTATCAGCTTGTTCCCATTTAGGACACTTGAAGGAAGGATGCCCTGGTTCATTGCAATTGAAGCACCTACCTGTGAATGGTCCTCTACCTTGTCCAAATCTGCCTCCTCCTCTAGGAGTGTATCCTCCTCTTGGATCAGAAAATACCTCTTTACCTTTGTCATTACTGCTCTTGTCATTGCTGCCTTTTCCTTGTTCTCTATTACCTCTGCCCCTATTTGAACTACCTCCTCTTCCACCATTGCTTGATCTTTCTTGCTTCCTCTTCACCTTTTCCTCAACTCTAATGGCCAATTGAAAACATTCTCCTAATGTCCTTGGCAATTGCAAACCAATCTCATCTTGTAGATTGTACCTCAAGCCATTGATATACCTGGCTATTTTGTCATCCTCTTCTTCATAACCTCCTCTAATACTAAGCTTGTGAAATTTCTCAGTATAGGACATAACATCCAAGTCCTTTTGCTTTAAATTTTTCCTCATCCTTTTCACATGAATGGTATAATCAAATGGTAGGAACTGCTCTTTGACCAAACTCTTCATCCTAGCCCATGTAGAGACTTTTGCCAATCCTCTAGCCATCCTACAATTCTGAAAACTAGTCCACCATGTCAATGTTGTGCCTCTCAACTTAGTTTTGGAAAACTTAACCTTCCTCTCTTCATCCATCTCCTCAAACTCAAAATAGATTTCTAACGCATCAAGCCATCCCAACACCTCTTCACTATCCATCTTCCCTTGATAGATAGGAAAATCTATGTGAATATTTCCTCCATGACCTTGTACTACCTTCAACAATCTCAGTAACCTCCTTTCCTTAGGGCCCTCTATCTCATCTACTTGTTGTTCCTAATTTACCCTCACATGCTCTTCATCTTCATCATTGTCTTCTTAGTCTTCTTGATCTTCTCTCCTCCTACTCCTCTCAAGATTATTTATCCTTGATTGCATGGTCTCTCTCTCCCTTCTCCATTTCCTTTCTTCTCTTGCTCTGGCCTGCTCTCTTGCTGCTTCTTGTTCCCTTCTTTCCCTTCTCTCCCTTTCTAAGATTTCCTTCAACTCTTCTAACTCTCTTTCCAATTGATTTTTTGGTGCTATTGTTGTTTCTTCAATCCCTAAAGGACCTACTCATGCTCTGATACCACTCTAATGCAAAGGGTTTGGGACTTTGAAACAAACACAAAGATTTCAAGGAACTTAATGATACAATCTCAACCCTTCTTTAGGCACCCTGGTGGAGACAAACCTCAATAATGCACCAAATGACTTATATTTCCTTCCTTATGGACCCAAACCATAGGAACACTCTTAAGAGACTCAAAAAAACTTGTCTTGAATGATTTCAAAGCCCAACCCTTTGACTTAGAAACAAAACCAATTTTTCACCTTAACTAGGCTTCTAGCCCAACTAGGCCTCTAGCAAAGGATTTTTGACTTTGCTCTCAAATATTCCAAAGGAACCTCCAATCTAATGACTATTTCAGATGTGGTTTGTGATGAAAAACAACATATCCAAACCTTGATATCACTTGCTTTAGACAAACCCTTCCAAAATCTGTTGTCTCCTCAAAAACTAGGCCTAATTAGCCCTCTTTTCCAAATCAACCCCTCTCTAAACTCAACCCCTAACCATGAAACTTTCACCAGTCCCTTAAAATGACTCAAAACCAAGGATTAGAAGTTTTTTAGGCTTCTATGACACACCTAACACGCTCAAACACAAAACCCTCCTTAACTTGCCTCAAAACTAGGGCTTCTTGAAAACTAACCTTCCAATCACTTCCAAAACTTTCTCATTGACTCTACACCATTAGGACAACATATTTAGTCTATCCCAACTCAAAAAAACACCCCTCATTAAGGTAGATCTTCTACTGCTATACCCTAGCCTCCATCTTCAAGCACTTTTCATTATGAAATCTTGGTGTACACCATATTATTCATCTCTCCTACACGTTATATTGTTAGTCCAGTATGGTACATGTTAAATATGATCCATTCCACAAGTTTCAGTCACAAACTCTCATGAAATGGATCATTATTTCATAATGACTCTCAAAATCAATGAAAAAATAGAATTTTCTTGAGGACAGTCAATGTAAAATGCAAAGGAATTATTTATTACTGCTTTCAGAGCCTTCAATGGTGTTAAAATAGGTAAACACAAATTCCTAAAGCATCCTTCTAGATATAAATTCAATAGAAATCAAGCATTCATCAAAAGAACACAAGAAATTGCAATAAAACTGTGTTTTTTCACTATTTCCAGAAAACAGTCTGTATAGTCACCTCTCCAATCGACCAACCTCCATACAAATGATTATTTTGGCTTTTTATATCCTATCCCCAACTTCCCAAACCGTTTGGGATTGATTAAGTTGCATAAAAGTGATTAAAACTCATAAAGACTAGTTACCTGCCCAAATTGAAATTCAAATATTTGAATTTCCAAACTTACATTTTATTGATTTGTATTGACAAAAAATTATCTAAAATTCAATATTTAACCTTAATTGATCTAATTAAAACATTATAGACCTACCTACACCCCTTGGACACTATTGGTCCACTTACAAGATTTTTTGGTCCTATGGTCCTTTCAAGACCCTTAGGACTTTTGATAGTCACATTACCTTTATTCATTCCAAATGCCATTATAGGCTCCAAGATACCATAATTGATGTTTTGATTTGATGGAAAGGTCCTCCTGACCCCTGCACACTTTTTACCTTTGAAGAGCTCCTTGAAGGCCTTGGGTGCTCCTGCACCACTATCGCTATTTGGTGAGAGTCATAATGAGCCCTCAAGTCATACCAATATGAACATCTATTGGCAAGACTTATACTATTGCTAAGAGTCACTCCATAGGTTCTGAGTTACCCCAAGACCATCCTTCACCAAGAGTCATACCGCGTCTTCATGTTACCCTGATAACTCCGAGTGTAAAGCTATCAGCGAGACATGCCACATTGCTAAGACTTCATACCGAAGGGAAACCTTTCATCCAAGAGTCTCCTTGACATCTGATAAGAACAACATGTTGGCTAGACCAACCCACTCGGTAGAGGGTTACACCAAACACAACAAGTCACATCGATAACATCCCTCGCCAAGAGTCTCTCCGACTAAACACCATTAGCTAGAGTCACAATGACTATCAACAAGACTTCTCTTGGCACTAAGACCCATTCTGATAGAAGGCAAGTCATACCAATTGCTACATCAGCCAAATGGACCAAGGGTCACATTGATATTTTCCAAACTTCCTATCATTGTTAAAACTTCATTCTGATTGTCCAAGTTATGCCAAAGGTTAAGGTTATTTCAATCACCAAGACATTTAGGAGGTCACAGTGATAGTATAGGATCAACTAGCAGATCGACTAGACATCTCAATAGTCTTAACGACCATGCTTACTCAGAGGTTTCAACCTATGAGATTGAGGTACACAATTCCAACAAATTGGATAGTAAATATTTTTCCAACATGGGCAAGATGAAGGGTTGTGGTGAGTTGAGGACTCACAAGCCCTCACATCTTTCCATGTGGAGGATGAAGTGTTACAAGGACAAATAAGTTGGAAAAAGGACATGTGAGGTGGAGGTACTTGCAAGTACCTTGGGATGGCAAGAATATTTCCTCAAAAGGAACTTCTTGTCCCTATGTGGGAAGGATGTTGACATGTGAAGAATTTTATAATTCCTCACACATCATCATGGGGAAGAGAAGTTGTTGGAGGAGTAAATTTTAATTTTAAATTCACATGATTGGAAGGGAAAAGTGGTTGGGAGAATAAATGTTAATTTTAAATTCACAAGATGAGAAGCACCTTGTGGATAAGACAAGGTCCTTATAAAGGAAGCTGAAAGGTACCTTGTGGATAAGACAAGGCCCTTATAAAGGAAGCCTTTGTCCTATGTGATTGATGTGACAAGTGGGAGAATTTAGAATTTCTCAACAACTTGCATGTGGAAGAGAAATGCATTGAATGAATAAATGTGAATTTTAAATTCACATGGGGAAGAGCTCAAGGCTTAAAAGGGAAATCACTTATGAAAGGTTGACTTGGAGTACATACCAAAGATGGCATGTGATTATATTAAGGTTGTGCAAACATGTGATTAAGAAGATTAATGAGGGATTAGAGGCAAGTGGACAAATATGGAGGATGGACATTAATCCTAATTAAAGGTGTGCACATCCTAATCATGGATTAGTTAGACTAATCCATATTAGAAGAAAGTTATGTAGGATGTGACAAGGAGAGAGAAAAAAGTGAATTTAAAATTGATTTAAATTAAAAAAGGTAAATGACTAAATTAAATAAATTGATATATTTATTTAGTTTAGAGAGGAAAGGATGCAAGGTAAAGTATTTAATTATTAAATTAAATACTTTATGAACCTTATGCAAAGGGGGAATATTAATTAAATAAATTATTTAATTAATATCAATGGAATATATGAGTAAAGGGGACAAATTTGACCACATGGGAGTGGTCAAATTTGGATGTCTATAGAATTAATTAGGGAGAATGAAGGCCCCACTGCAGTTATCTACAAAACCATAATGTTAGGAATCACATCCTATAACATGAATTCATTAGTCATTCAAAAATCCTCTTATCATACTTATATAGAGAATTGAATTCGAAGGAAGATGTATGCCCCCTAATTCTACTTTCTTTATGGAGGTGGAATTAGGGTGGATACAAAACCACATTGAATTACGTAAGTCATATCATAGGGTATTTCTATGTACCATAGTGCATAATGATAGACATTTGATGAGATCGAGAGCATAATTAGAAATAAAATGAAAAAAATGACATAAAAAATGGAGTCTTCTAGCCCCCAATATGCTAATTTGAATAAAATTCCCTTAAAATGAAATAAGCTTTATTTACTAGGGTGTACAAATGAAAATGACACATTTTATTATCATTTGACATTTACCTTCTTGCAAATTACCTTGGTGTAGAGTGATCTAGGATGCCAAGAAAATGAGCTTACAAGCCTCCTAGACTAGATGTCATTGGTGATGAGGTGGCACAAGGCACACTTCGGTGCATAGTGAGTGGATTATGTTTTACTTTTTCTTCATTTTCATGCTTTTATAGTACCTTTCATGTAGTTTTAGTAATTTTAGAACCTTAGAAAATATTATCACAAAGTGTCCATCTTTGTCACAAAAGTTTCCATCAATGGTGCAAAGTGTCCCACTTTGGTGAAAAGTGTCTAGAATTGTCTAAAGTGTCCAAGATCCCTCGTCAAAAATTAGCATAAGTGTCCAAATTAGTCGTAAAGTGTCCTAGAGAAACTTTAGTGTTGTTTAATTAATGAATTTAGGATTTATTTTATATATATTTTTATTTTGCATTCCTCTTCAAGCTCGATAACATCTCAGAGGAACATAATTTCCTTGGAGATTCCATTACATGACTTTTAGAGGAGGAGGTTAGCATTTTACAAGAAACAAGATTATTTTGGGTATACCTCATGTCACCTATTAGGTATCATAATCCTATGTTGATGGACCTATTAGAGAGGTGGGATGCAGATATGTGTATCTTTCACCTTCCTTAAGGAAAGATGACCATTACCCTCGAGAACATCCACCACATTTTGTGGTTACCTATCTAGGTTGAGGTTGTACACTTGGTGAACAAGCGGTCATATAGTGAGATACAAGATGACATTATATATTTTTTACAACAACCCATCTAATGGTTATCCATCTGTCCTCACTTTGATCTTAGATGGCTATGACATGTGCAAACACTATTACTTCAGCAAATTATGATCATCACTACAACACTTGCACTAGTACCAAATGGATGAGGCCCCCACTTAGATGGAAGATTTGTTCACATCATTCGAGACATGGAGGAGCATAGTATTGTTTATACTTGGGGTCATAGTATGCTCATTTATACTATGATCAAGGATGGTTTGTATACTAGGAGCTAGATATTATAATACATTGTACATTCTTGTAGGTATGGTTTTTTAGCACATTACATGTACTAGACCCACTGGATTTCCTACCATAGCAACCATGGGTTACCCATAGGACTACAACTATGCACTGAGGTGGGCATGGAAGGAGGGAGATTTACTTCACTAGTGGATTAGACTTCATTGGTTAGATGAGGGTGATATCTCATGGAAACTATATCTCAAGATACCACAGTGGACAAATGATAGACACAAGCTAGTAAAAAAATAGCAGGACTGATTTATTTTAGGTAGATGTGATTACATAGTGATTCCCTTCTACTATGATGATGTCATGCATCAGTTCATACATATTCAGGTACCACCGTAGGATCGACCTAGATACCTACAATCAACATGGAGTGCTCCTGGACTTGGGGACACTTGTCGTCTTATGATTGAGGATGTTTACAATAGTGGTTTAGAGGACAAGGACAAGGACATGCCCCAAGTATCCAATGCTGATGATGTAGGAACCACATGAGACTATGACTAGTGGTGGGTTGGAGCACAACCAACCCATTTCTTTCCCATGCACTACCTTGTAGGCCATGCTAGACCTCTTCCAGGTAGCAAAGAGGATAGGGATGATGAGCAAGTTGATGGAGATATAGATGATGATGATGATGATGTGTCTAAAATATTTATGTGCTTAGTTGAGGATGAGGAGGAGGAGGATACCTAGTCTATGAGTTATGAAATTGATGAAATAGAAGAGGATCCAGTTTCCCTCGAGAGGAGATATTTCCCTCCTATTAGGGTGACTAGAGCACATGTATTAGCCACATCAAAGATCTAAACTCATGAGTGTGGAGAGGCTAGTAGTAGTAGGCTATACACACTTCCTACATAGAGGGGGAACACTATTGTAGGTTATACCCCAATTGGCGGACAAGAGATCCAGGTGATGATTTGATATTTATGTTTTCATTACACTCTTTAACTTAATGTATATGATTTATATATATCATGATGTGTATTGATATGTTTTACATTTTACATCTTGTAGGGTCCATGCGAGAGTAGCACGAGCTCTATCAGTGTGTTACTATAGAGAGGATGCCTTCATTGCACATGGATAATGATATATACCCTTAGAGTACATGACCCCTATTGGTTATTTTTATGGACCAACTTAATCTCATCCCTTACCTATGAATCTACTAAAACTCAATTTTTAGTAAGGGTGAGGATTGGCCAACACCTAAGTGAAGAGTTAAAATCTCACTTCTTCTCTTTGAGCTCAGTGAAACCTAGGAGGGTAATCCTATTTATGCTCATAATATCCCTACTTGATCAAGAGATTTTCAATACATAGATGTATTCCTTAGGAAGTAAAAATAAGCAAATATCATTAAAGGCTTGGAAAACCTCTTACTGAATTGCTATTTATTGTAGGGAATATAGTTCTACTAAAGGTTTTTATGGTGTGATTTAAAATATTTTATGAATTCATTCCCATTCCAAATCTCTAGCTAGGTTCAACACTAGCTCATTCAATCATAAGATAATCTAACAAAAAGACCATTGCCTAGTCTAAGGGAACATTGGAGTCATACTTTATAATCAATCAATAATACAACTACACTTTAAAATCAATAATCAAGGAACTATTGGCACACTACTTTGTGGCATCCAACTCATTGCATTTAAAACACTACTTCCTTACCAAATCCTATATCCTTTTCCCACAAACCAATTATCTTATTTTAGCATTAAATCAACTCATTAAATTGAAGCATAAACAAACCCATTCATTCAATGAAAATGAAAGAAGACAAATGAAATTATAATTAACAATTTCATCCATAATTTTTGAGGAAAATACACAGGAGAGCACATGTCTTAGAACTAATATTTTCTTTCATTACTAATATTACTTTGTAAAATAATTTTAAGATCATCATGCATTATGAATCATTCCATAGACTTGATTCTGATATATTCATCAACTTATCTATTTACATTCTACTACTCTTTGAGCATATCATTTACCTAGACCTTTCTTAGACTCAAAAATTTCTGAACTCACTCCTTTTCAGCCATGAAATTCACTTTATAAATAGGGGAGCAACAAGCATTTGGTTGAGTTACAAGTACATTTCTTCATTTCAAAACCAAACTTCAACTGATTTTGAGAGATTCCCTAGGTAGTTTTATGTAATCATTTGAAAGTAAGGGAAGGAAAAAGACAAAACTCATGCATAGGGTACCATTAGTTGTTGTTGTCATGTCCATGTTGAATAAAGGATTTTATATCATACTAGCCAGAGGACTTCCACATTAGCATGGAAGAGTAAAAGACCAAAACCATAGACACGTTTAAAAGATTTCCTCCTATGCAAAGAACATGTTGTCATCAAAAGAAAAAAATAAGGAGAAAAATATATTATGAGTCGTTAGCATTAGAGTATGCTTGACCACTCCTTGTTTGTGATGAAATTGGAGGAACCATCACCACATCCTCATTAGAGATTTCATATGGCACTAGAGAGAGAAGATATTGGCCATATCCTGAGTAAGTGTCTCCTCTAGCATCCAAAGGACTATTAGAGAGCACAATGGGAGAATTATGTTTTCCTAGGTAGCCCTTATGACTCTTGTCTCTTTTCCTAGCCTTCTTCGCAGGCTTAGCTAGGTCCTTACCCTTAAACTTGACCAATTCTTTTGAAGTGGTCCTATTCCTTAAGTTGTAAGTACTGTGGAATTTTTTTTTCTTCTTATGACCATGGGCCCTCCTCTTACCCTTTGAAACCTCAGAATTCACTGAGACTTCTTGCTCAACTACAAATATATCCTCATAACTTTCAAATCCATTAAGCTAGCTAGACATCCTAGCTAATTGAATTGGCATACCAAAATTTCCCATCTTGTAGAACAAAGAGTGAAAACTAGCAAGACTAAATTGAGTAGAAACTAACGACTAAAAATCCTGAGAATCAAATTTTTAGGGAAGTACACCGACAAACCCCGACAATCACAACTAGTCCTAGAAAAAGGAATTCCTAGGTGAACTAGAGCATGAATGAAAAAGAGACCAATTGAAGACTAACTCACCCAGGACAAGAACGTTCACTTCTTAGCTCAGGGAAAATTAACACTCATAAAATTCTTCACTAACCTACACCTCACATTCTCTATAGACTAAAAAATGTTGAAAATGAATAGCAAGCAATCTGCATTAAATAGACTATTTTGAGCATGCATCAATGAATGATTTAAAAACTCCTCACACAAGAAAGTTGAAAACTTAGCAGCTCAGATTTGAATTTGGGTTGTCAATCCTTGAGGCTTTAAAACTTCATCCATGGTGATCATGAGCATCACTTTTCATCCTTTAGCAACTTGTTCCTAGAAAAAAATGATGCCACCTCAAATGCTACCACATTTTTCCTTAATCCTCATTAATCATGCACGTTCTGAAAATTAGCATGCATCACCAAATCAATTTGTGCTCCTTCATTAATATTGGCGAAGTACACAAAATCGACGTTTGAAGAGAACACTCCCTTATACACTTCATCTCTTATCATGGACCCACCCCAAATCCCAGGGTTCAATCAACTATGAGAGTATTATTGCAATGAACTTCATCCTATTGTATCATCTTGCTTTAAAACCAAATCAATGATTCTCCACTCATCTTGCTACTTTCTTCTTTTCTTTATATGATGTCCTCAGTATATTGCCACATTTCCTTTTCCTTCAGTAGTCATTGCTTATCGGTGATAGATTTCATCTCTTACTAGTTTTATCATCGATGCAAGCATCCAAGCAATGAAATATTAGCCCATGGATATGTGGCCCTTCCTTGATCATGTTCACCTTCCCATTATGCATCACTGATTCATTCTTTGAACTTTGGATTGCATTAGCAATAGGAGATGGTGCAGGGGCACCAAAAGTCGTTAGGTTCAGTTCAAGAGCCAGGAGGTTGTAGGGGTCAGGAAGACCTATCAAGCATTCCAAAGCATCAACTATAACATCTTGAAGCCTATAATGGTTTTTGAAATGGATAAAAACAAGAAAGAGGTCAAATGTCCTAAGGGTCCTAATAAGAACCATAGGACCAAAATGCAATGTAATTGGACCAATAGTGTCCTAAGAGTTTAGATAGGTTTAAATGCTTTAATTATGTCAAATTATGTGAATAATAAAGATGTGATAGCTTTGGAGGGTTTTTGGTTAATAAATTGCAAGTTGGAAATTCAAATTTTTGAATTCCAACTTTGGGCAGGTAAGTAGGTTTTTTGAGTTTTAACAATAATTAGGCATTAAAATCAATCCCAAATAGTTTGAACAGTTGAGGAAAGGGTTTTTAATGTTGGAGAACTCATTTGTACAGAGGTTGGTTGATTTTGGAGGTGACTGTACGGACTACTATAGGAAAAAAAATAGAAAAACATCAAATTCTTGCATTTTCCTTTAGTGTTTTGATGAATTTTTTATTTCCATTGAAGTTATGCTCATTTGAATGATTTAGGAACTTTTATTTACATGTTTTGAAACCATTTGCACATTTTTGAAAGCAGTATCAATCAATTCTTTATGTAATATAACTAACTGTCCTAAGGAAATACAGTTTTTTCACTAGTTTTTGGTGGTTTTCATGGATGATTAATCCATTTCATGGTATAATGCTGCTATGACCTATGAAATGGATCATTCCTAACATGTATCATACAGACCTAACAAGTTATTATGTAGGAAAGAGTGATTCTTGGGTGTACACCGAGATTTGACAATGCAAAGGGCATGAAAATGGTGCCTAAAGTATAGCAGTGGGAGATCTACATTAACAAGGGGTATATTTTTGAGTTTTTATTGAATAAACATGTCTATCTAATGGTGAAAAGTTATAGAATAGATTCTTGAAGTGTTTGGAAGGTGGGTAACTAAAAAACCCTAGTTTTAGAGCAATTTGTGGAGGTTTTTGTTTTTGAGGGTGTTGAGGGTGTCATAGAATCCTAAAATCTTTAAAATCCTTGGTTTGGGAACATTTTAAGATACTTTTGGGAGTCTTGAAATCTGGAGTTAAGTTTAGAGAGGGGTTTCTTTGAAAAAGAGGGCTAATTAGGCCTTAAAATTGAGGAAACAACAGATTTTGGAAGGGTTAGTCCAAAAAAAGTGCCATCAAGAATCTATTATGTTGTGTAACATCATAAACCACATCTGGCTAAATCATTAGTTTGGAGGGTCCTTTGGGAATATTGAGTGAAAGTTCAAAAATGCATCGCTAGAGGCCTAGTTGGGCTAGAAAACCTAGTTAAGGGGGGAAAGTGGGTTTGCATATAAGACAGAGGGTTGGGGATTTGTAGTCATTCAAGAAAAGTTTAATTGTGTCCCTCAAGAACATTCCTAGGGTTTGGAACCATAAGATAAGGTTTTGATTCATAAGTGCATTATTGAGGCTTAACTCCACAAGGGTGCCTGGAAGAGGTTTGAGAATGCTTCATTGAAATCCTTGAAATCATTGTTGGTTTCCTAAATTTCCCATTCCCTCTGCATTAGGTGATAAGGTGAAGAGTCCAAATTAAGACACATGCACCTAGATGAGAATAAATTATAGAAAAGACATCACACATAAGATCTATTAGTGAAAAAACTTTGAACAAATAACTCCATCGCTCATTGTTATTTTGAAATTTAAAATTTGTAATGAATCCATGATGAGCGATAAAAGAAAATAATCAAGGAAATTTCTCATCACTAATTCTCCTCATGCATTTTTCAAGCAATCAGTGATGAGATATCCTAATGATTACATTGAATGTTTGTATCACGTATCACTAATATATAACTTGACGTTCAAAACTAATCCATGATACGTGAAACACATGATATACCACATATTGCTCATCACAATTTGAAAAATTACCATTACATAATCATCCACAATGAGTGATGAAGAGAAGAATGAAATACTGGATTCCATCGTTGATTGCTAATACAATATTCAAGGCTTAAGAGTCATTTGTGATAGGTGAAAAATAAATTACTATAAGGAGAGGCAAGAATATTTCCCATTGCTATTTTATATTAAGAGCTCTCAAAGCTATCTATGATGAGTGAAGCTAAAATAATACCACTCATTACTTATCGTTGATTCAAAGCATAAACTTCAGAAGCAATTTGTGATGAGCGATAAAGAGAGGTGGCCAATGGGAATTAAGTGAAAAAATTTAAGCACATGACCACAAGTTGTTCTAATGAAGGGAACCTTCTGGGATGATATGAGAAAAGAGGTCCAAAAGTTCCTAAGTCATAAAATACAAAGGATGTAAAGGCCAAAAGGGCCCTTAATTCAATCTTATATATAAAATGAGAAACTCAGACCTAGGCATGAGGGACTGATTACCCCATGACCATTAATGACATAAGATGTTTTAATGTGATCGACAATGAGCAATAGGAGGTCAACAAAAAATTTGAACCTTGCAAGCATTTAGAGCTAAGGGTTTCTTAAGGAAAGATTCCAAGTTAACACAAAAACCTTTCAACAGTGATGAAAAGAAGAACCCTAAACCTTTAGATACCAACCCAACATTCAAAATGTCACAAGATTTTGAGATGGAACATAAAAAAAAATTCAAATTCCATTAGTGGCCTGACTAGGGACACATGCCTCTCACAGACATAGCAAGATCCTAAAATCTCAGGTGAAATAGACCAAGAAAAGAGAGCCAAAACCACAAATGAAGCAAGAGAACCAAACCCAAATGAACAACATATGTACAACATTTACATAAGTTATAGGGCTAGAACATCCTTAAAAATGGTTCCTACCTCTGTCAAAAACCTCCACCATTTGCACCATGCCTAGGCTGAAAACACTATCATGAAGGGTCCACCAGTTGATCATGTTGCTCTCATTGCATTCAACCAATATAGAAATGTGCCAATTTTTGTAATTATCTCTTGCATTCATGTCCCTCTATGCATTGTAATCAGGTGTTAATTGGAATATATGATTAGTGTAACACCCTATCTACCTTAGCCTATCATTATATTGCACCAAATGCTCATCTAACTGATCTAGGAAAGTGAAAAACTCATAATCCATTTGACTGGTATCATATTCACTCTACTCATTAAGATAGAAATCCTCATATACATACCTTCCAAGATTCCCATTTAGGAGTACAGATTCACTCTATGTGATGAACAAGAAATGTTCATACACAAGTTTCATTTCAAATTTATGCTCATATTCATCAGAGCAATATAAACCATCTATGTTTCCAAATGCTTTATTACCTTGAAAAATAAGTTTCTCATAATCCATGACATTTTCACTTTTACTTAAAGCAAGACCTTTCTCATAAAGGGAATCATTCATATTATCCTAGTTATCAGAGATAATTTCTATTTCGGGATCACTGTTGCAATTTGATTCTCCTTTCCAACCATCATCTTTCAATTGGAAACATTTTTTTTCAAAAGATGGATCAACTAGCTCAATCTTAATATGATCAGTAGTAGGTTATTCAACTATATTATCAAATGATAAGTTTACTAACTCATAGGACTGATGACAACTTGGACATAACTTTTGTTCCTCCAAGTAGAGTTTTTCACTTTTGTTGATGGTGTTTTTTGCACAACTCAGACAAAATATGATATTCTATCTCTCTTGAAAGGTTAATCTCTATCAACAAGCCTCAAAAAATAACCCCAAGGTCTCTAATGTTAGGTCTTGACAATGCATAAAACAACTCAGAGATAAATATGAAAATGTTGGTAATCAAAAGCAGCCTTGTGTAGCAATGACTGGAAGTTTCAAAATCATCAAATATGACAATCTAGTGATGCTTTGATTCCTAAAATTTACCCAGATTTAAAAAAACAACAAAAGAGATAAACGGTTCAAAGAGATTTGCTGCAAATTAAACTACTACTAATACCAACAATGTAGATGACTCAACATTGGAAATGGACTAATCCCTAAAAACTAGATTCTGCTAAACCAAGATTAAACCTACAATATCATAGAAGTAGCGCAATCTTCAAAGGAATGAAAGGATTTTAAAACCATAAGAATTCGTGCAAATCAACCTTATAAAATGATTGAAATGAACAAACACCCACAACCGAACTTAACACATAAAATCGAGGCCTGGGCTAGCTTTGCACAACAACATGCAATCAACAAGATGCTAAAAGTATGGACCAGAGATCGCGAAAACACCTCAAGTATTAAATCATAAACACTATTGCATCATACTCAACTTAAAAATATAACATGCAACTAATAACTTCTAAGCAATTTAAAGATATAAGATAACCATAACCATGTAGAATAAAGAAAAACAAGAAATATCACCACAAGACAATGTATTTGCTTATATTGCTTTACCAAATTTGCAACAATACTATATTATCAATTGTTCTAGCACTTTTCTCTCAGGAAATTTTAACTCCTAGCCCAACTACTACTGTAGACACCTAAATATGACCTAGGCCTGCAAGCTTCATTTTTACCACTTTCGACCTAGCATAATTATAACATTTAATTATGTCCTTGGTCCACATTCAACTATTGATTAAATAATTCATAATTATTTAATTAATTCATGTCATTTATTCTTCATGATTATTAAATAAATAAATTTTATTTATTTATTAAATACGTCATCAATTGTCTAAGTCTTCCCTTAATTAAATAAAATTTTAATTTATTCAATTTCCTTTCAGCATTTAATTCTTCCTCGATTATTAAATAAATGAATTACATTTATTTATTTAATATGTCACTAATTGTCTTAATTAAATAAATTGATTAATTTATTTAATTAATTAGTCTTATCTGCTAAATTAAATAATTAAATTTAATTATTTAATTGCCAATTTGATATTCGTCTCATTTTAAATAAATTAAATTATTTAAAATATCATCACAATCTTAACTATCAGTCCATTTTGATAAATAATCTGAAAAAGATTATTTATTATCTCACAAAATCATTATTTTGAATTAATTTAATTCAAAATAGTAACTAATCTTCCAAAAATCAAGTAATCGGGCAGATTCTTGATTTTCCAAATCGAATCTTCAGTCCAAATCTTATCTTCCTGATTTTTTGAATCTCATAAATCAGGCAATCTTATCTTCTTGATTTTTTGAAAATCTTCATTTCTTTAATTAATTTATCTCATTTATTCTCCACCGTCGATCCCATTATCTGAGATATTATTCTGACCATTTGATTAAGGATTTTGCCCTAACCCTGATTAGGGATTCTCAGATTTAATCTAGACATCTCATTTTAGGTTCTCATCATCAATTAATCCCATCCATCCACTCAAAATGACATTTTCTATAAAATATCATTTTCCTCACTTTTCGATTACACACTGACATTTTATATTTATGCACACTCATATTATAGGCATTATACTCTTGCACTTGCACTCTTAGGCTTCTCATTAGAATTATTATTTTCATGTGATCAAATCTTAGACATTGTCATAGTCATAGGCATTTAGACGTTTTTATACAAATCCTTCAAGGCTTGTTGTAGGACTTAGACATTTTTAGATTGCTCGCATAATGAATCTGAGGGCAACATCATCCAGCAAGTAAGAAGGTACTATGGAGGTAATCATGGGAATTGCGATTTACACGTATAATTGTTCTATTGTTTAATTTCCTTTGTGCTCTATAGAACTTTGGGTTTATTGTCATTTATGATTTACATTCATTCATTTGATCTAATCTAAAACCTTAGAATTTACCCTCAGTTACATTGGTGAACCCGACGTGAACACGACTCTGTTATTTGTCATTATTTCTGTACGGTTTTTGGTGTTTTCTGTTGTTTTTGCAGGTACAGGTACAGAGCGATGCAACTATTTTTTCTTTAAAACGTGATGCATTTGATGCGTCGCAACACATTCGATAGTAGAAAAGCCGCAATCGCTCTATCAAGCCGCAATCATAGTCCAGAAAGCCGCAGTTGAAATACCAAGCTGCATTTGACGAACCAAGCGACGCATTTGCTCTGTCATACTGCATTCGACTGGTAAAGATTTTCTTTCATTTTTGACATTCTGGTTTTTGGGTTTTAGGGTTTTTCTGGTTTCTGGTTTCTTTTCTGGTTTTATGGTCTTCTGATTTTTTGGTTTCTCATTCCTGCATGTTAGCTAGCTTAGGGTTTTTGTGTTACTAATCTTCATTTGCAGCGTGTGAAGGTTACTATTTGCGTGTCAAAGATAATTTCATAAGAAAATACTAATATTTTGTTTGCAGATTCGAATGTCGAAGACAAAATAAAACAAACATTGTGCTTGTTTTTCTTTCATAGATTAGCAAACATTTAATTTTTGGTGCACATAAAAAGAACACTCATGTCTTCTTTACTTGATTGTGTTCGCAAAATGGTAGGTGAGTATGCTCTCACTTGGTGAAAACCTCCTGATAAAAAAACCAGACCCATTTTTATCTGTTATTACCCTGACTTGGTATATCAGAATATCCTCTCCCCTTGCGCTTTTGGGAAATCTTGGGTGTAAGAGAAATGGTTACCAACTCTAGAAATTGGGCCTGCTTGGGGATTTCATCACCCCAACGTGACTCAAACCGGCAATGGAGCTAAGGCCAAGCTACCCCCGACAGATATATAAATGTAAATCTTAAGGGAAAACCTAAGATTGTGAGTGCGGATGTGTCATATGGACGGAGTTGTACTCCCTTAAACCCTATTGAGCTTAACCTCTTTAGGCTGGAGTGCCACCTTAATGGTGATTAATGTCTTGCCCCATGTATGGCCACTTGAACGGGGGTCCCGAACTAAAAACCTTTGTGAAGTAAGCCAAAAACCCTCTATTTGCTAGTGCAGCATCAGTCGGTGTGAAGGCATCCACACTTTCGCAGTTTGTAGTAGAGGTGATCAGCTCGCCATGGGAGTTTCATGGGGGTTGGAAGCTTGGTTGGCCTGAGAAGAGAGTGCATTATAAGGGGGAGCCTGTGCAGCCAAGCTTCTGAATTCACACGCTACAGATATGTGGTTGGGGAAACCCATGTGGAATCTAGCGAATACTATCATGGCCTAACCTAGGATTGTGCTTATCTGATGTGTGTTTGGTTACATTCAAAATACTATGTTTGTCAAGTGTTTTCTGGTTTTATCACAGTTTGAAACAAAAAATTCACCAAACAGATCAAAATTTTCATCAAAACGATAAGAAAATCATTATGAAACAAAACTGTGTCGCATCTGTCAAACTGCAATTGATTTTCTACACTGCAACTGCTTTGTTAAACTGCATCTGACATTTAGAATGCCACATCTGTAGGTGTCACAATGCATTTGAACACTGAAAAGCTGCATATGCTAAATCAAGTCGCATCTGACAGTCCAAAAGCTACAATTGCAACAACAAACCACATTTGCTAAACTGTGACGCATTCACAGCTTCAAGCGACGCATTATCTTGTCAAAATTGAAAATTTCACATTCAAAACCTGAGGTATTCAACTTGTCAACCATTCATCAAACACTATTTCCAGGGAGATTCTGTCAGAAACCAAGTCTGGAATTGCTCAAAGTTTCAATCATTAGTTTGCATTCGTCACCATAGGTTCATCCATCATTTTTTTTTTTTAGTTGCATACATTTGTCATTAAGTTATCCCTAGGTTCGTATTTGCATACTTAGGATTAGGAAAATCTCAGCATACTTTGCGAAGTCATTGTTTTCGAGACTAGGCTCTTTTGGACTAAGTTTGTCAAACCCCCTTTTTAGTCATTGTCCTTTTCTTTTGTGATATTTTTCCAACTCAAAAGTCTAGTTAGGAAAACTCACTAGTCATTTAGACCTTGTCAACTTGTCATTTTCAACGAAGTCCTTTAGTAACCAAAATTGAAAACAAAGTTTGAGCTTAGAAGTGCTTAGATACCCTTGTCTCACATTGCATTATAAGTTTGCATATTGCATATCCTATTCACAAAAATCCAAAAAAACATTAGTCATCCTAGTCGTCATTTTGAACTTAGATCTTGCATAGTATCATCATTATTAGTTGTCATTCCCATTTGAGCAATCTCATTTATGGTGGAAACTAGACTCCAAAAACAAAAGAGACAAATGGAAAATTTTCAACAAGACCCCACAAATGACCCAAACTGGACCTTTTACGATCCATTTCCCAACTTAGACAATCAACCTCCAATGACAACGCAATCATCATCAAATATTCTATTCAAACAACTCTTGCAAAGAGATAAATATGGTCGAATACTTGAGGAAAACTTAGAAGCAATAGCACAAGACCCAGAGGCCTCCAACTTCGTTGAAACAGTGGTCCATCACGACAGAGACCGATTCTTGGCTATACTCTTGAGTGAAGGAGCCAAATTACCTCAAGGATTCGACATTACCACGATACAATTAACACCTCCCGACCCTAATGTTAACAACGCACATAACATGTCACATAATGGTCAACTTCCAAACGATATGAGCAATACTTCCGTGGGCACAACAACGACAATGCATGCCACTTCCAACATCCCAAACACCCCCAACACCACAAATACCATGACAGTAAATGCCACGACAGTAAACGCCATGGGGGCATCATCAAGTCACAACAATCCCCCCTTGACAGCTCCATCTACTACCATGAGCACAACTCCAACATATCCACTTAGTGGTATTTCACAAAATCTTTTGGGAGGAGGCACAAGACATATATTTATCCAAGGACAACAACAAAACATTAACATGACAACACAGTCAAATGTCATTCCCTCCCAAGGTGCAAACACAAACATTCCTCTTAGGCAAAATCAACAATTTGCACAAGGCGGCCATGTAACACAACCCATGACATCATTAACACATCATAACATTCATGGTCATAACATCCCCCAAATAACGACACACATGGCTGGGGGACACATCCCAACCTACTCATCTAACATTCATACTCATCAACATACACCCAACCATAACTTCCAATACCAACATGTCAATCTGCACACGTCATACATACCACAGCAGTCCATACCACCACAATACACCAATATTCACGCACAATAAATAGGAACACATGGTGTACCAGGCAATCCAACGTACAAAAACATAAATGACCTTTCTATGAACACCCTCCAAACAAGATTGAGGGATCTAGAGAAAACTATCCAAAACCTATACATTTCAAGCAAGAAATCATAAATATCATATGATCTAAATGTATACCCATTTGACACAAAGTTATACATGCTTCCATTTCCACCAGGATATGTGTTACCCAACTTCACAAAATATAGAGGCAAGACAAACCCCATTGAGCATATTTACGAATTTGCAACCAATTGTATGGACATTTCCTATGAACAAACATACTTGATGAGACTTTTTTCTAAAAGTTTGGCGGGTCAAGCCCTTGAATGGTTTTCAACTCAAAAGGATATCCAGACATGGGATGAGCTTAAGCAAAAATTCATAAGAAATTATGCATACAACATTGACATGGATAACTCTATCACTAGCTTGTGCAATCTCACGCAAGAGGATTCTGGCGAGACATTTATCCCATTCTTTCAAAAATGGAGAAGCCTCGCTAGTCGATGTCACATTGACATCCCCGAAAGAGAAAAAGTCGATATGTTTGTCCAAACACTTCTGGGGCCCCTAAAATTTGCATTGCAAATACATTGTTGCACAAACTTCACAAATTGAGTAGAAAAAGGGGTCCAGATTGAGAAAGCCCTTATAGCAAAGGGAGAACTGAGGTACAGTTCCAAAAACACAAACATCAATCCACCTGCCGACAAAAACAAATATTGGGTTAAAAATAAGAATGTTACAAATGATGGTGTTGTTGATGCCAAGACGGCAAACATTGTGGATCCTGTACTAGCCCTAAAAGGGGTTCAACAACAAAACAAACCAACAACGACATTGACACCCCCCAATATTTCTTCAAACTACCAAAGTGGTCAAAACAATCAAGGACAATACCGTCAAATGAGACAATTTCCTAAAGGTTGCACATACACTTCTTTGGGAGAACCCATTGAAGAAGTCCTCAAGAAATGCATCCAAAATGGGGTCATCATACTTCAAGAACCAAAACCATATGACCCGGACAATTCAAACCAGCATGGTGGAATGATAACACATTTTGTGACTACCATCGAGCAAAAGGACATACTACTTCTAACTGTCGACAGGTGAAAAATCTAATACAAGATTTTATCGAAAGTCATGTCATTGAAGTAGGTGGATCACAATTCACCTCCAATTCAGATCATACTATCCACAAGAATCCACTGCAGGACCATGGTTCTCATAATGCTTCCACCTCAGGTCCACAAAATCAAGCTAACTTCGCCTGAGCCAAGTACGATTATTCTAGTGGACCAATTATAAATAATGTCTGAACTGATGATGAATACATCAATACCATTATGGTCAAGAGAGCACCCCAATGTAATGCTACTACTTATAGTGGCAAGGTCACTATAGCTGGTCCACCTCCCGCTAGACAAGCCAAAATCACCATATCGGGCCCATCTGCAAAACAGTCACAACCTGCCCCATCTGCTAAACAGCCAAAACCTATCCCAACCACATAGCAATGGAAACCCAAAATTCATTTCAACCTCATCGACCATCTAGGAAAGACTCCCGCACAAATATCTATACTTGAGCTGCTTTGTATCTCTCCTGCGCACAAAGAGATCCTAGATAAAACCCTACTAGATTCGTCGGTCCCTAAGGACATTGTTGTCAATCAATTTGAAACCATGGTGGGATATCTCACTATGCCACACCACATCACCTTCTCAGATCAAGACTACTCATCACCTAAAACCAACCACAATGATGCATTACATGCAAAAAAAATTGTCCACAAGCACAAAGTTAGATGAGTTTTAGTAGATGGCGGAGCAGGATTGAACATATGCTCCCTCAAATTGGTTAAGGCTCTAGGGTTCTCTGATGCATGCGTAGACCCAACAAAAAGTATAGTGATCAAAGCATACGATGATGAGGAACGCTCTTCACGTGGTGTTATCTCTCTCCCTATCAGAGTGGGACCGGTCATTATGGACACAACCTGCCAGGTTCTGGATTTGGAACTACCATATAACATCTTGCTTGGCCATCCATGGATTCACGCCTTAAAAGCCATTCCGTCTACATACCACCAATGCCTAAAGTTTCCATTTGACGGCACAGAAATAACCATATACGGAGACCCCGACCCTTTCCAATATTATACCAATCTAAGGGGTATCTCTGAAAACTGAGTACCTATTAACCGAGAAGCACCTAGCTCCTCGTCATCCAAATACATCGACCCATCCACACTGACGCCATCTTCCATATCTGCTCCATCCACATCTTCCGCCACACGACCACCTTCCACTATCCCTAAGGCTAAATCTACTGTCAAAATCTAGGACCTTGGCTATGGAGAATTCAAACTACACACAACATACAACATAACAACAATGCCTAGGTCTCCAAAGGTCTGTGGTCAGCCTTGTTTCAGAATGGAACCTCACGAAGCTTTCAAAGTCCCACTGAAAACAGTTTTTATCAAGTGGGGAGACATGAGTGATGAAGACCTTGCTGACATCATAGGATGGATCTATAAGGATACTATCACACTACCCCCATTACCAGTTCAATGATATGGCAAAGGTTATAACATTATGAAGGCTAAAGGCTATGATGGTACTAGTGGCCTAGGAAAAAATAAAATTGGCTGAAGGGAACCCATAGAAACTTTTCAAATTCCAAAGTATCTTGGATTAGGGTTTGGATCACCCGACAATGACAATTGACGTACCTCTAGACTTTAAAATGAGCGAGTACATGCTTCAGATAGTGTCGAGACTACTAGGGAAACCCTCACCAAAACATACTCCCATGAGTGGGAATTTGGCTCAGAACGATCCCTAAGTGATGGTTGTCTTGATGATTTGTTTGTCGAACCAGGGGAACTGACCTCTAAACAACAGTTTTGGCAAACATTCAAAATTGAACAGGCACCAAATAATAAAAGTCCCACTACCACTTCCCATGATTTACAACACCCATCATATGAACCTCCTCATTCTAATCCATCCAAAGTATCAGACGACGTTGATAACCAGGGCTCTAAAACCTTCACTCCGTATTTTGACAACGAATATGATACTAGTGAAGGAGAATATTGGATAGAGTCCGACATAGAGTTGGATGATGATAATCTCATCTACAACATCACTGAATCCATCTGCATGCTGTTCGCATCCTCACCTCAATTTACCAGCATTGACGATGGCATCTCCTTAGTTTATCCTGAGCTAGTCGATTGGGACCAACAAGGACCACCAGTTCTGGACACATTTCAGAATGATGAGGCTATTGCTGAATTTATGGGATTATGAGAAGGCATACCTAGTGGGGACCACAAATCAGGATTCACCATTGATTTAAACTACACGGCATACTTCGGCGAGACTACTCTGTCCTCTAGTCACAAAAGCAAAAGTAAAAATAAAGTAAAAAATGAAACGTCTCTAGGTGAAAACCGAAAGGCACCTCTTGACGATAAAATAGTAAAAATAAAGGACGTATCTACAGGTGAAAACCTCTCTGAGGCACCCAAAGATGGAGGACTGGACTTTCTCCCCATGCAACAGGAGAAATCGACTATGCTTATTGAGGACACAATAGAGGATAACATTTCAACTGCAGAAGACCCCAAGATGGTTCTATTTGCTGCATCATTGACTGATGAAGAGAAACCAGAATTCCATAAATTCTTTGTAGAATGGAAAATTAACTTTGCATGGTCCTATGCTGACATGCCAGGATTGGACCTAGAACTGGTTCTACACCATCTGCCACTGTTACCTAATGCTAAACCAGTCAAGCAGAAGTTGCGCAAAATGCACCCACAAGTTGCCCTATTGGTCAAGGCCGAGTTAAAGAAATTGCTAGACACCAGATTCATACGGTCTATTGACTACACTAAATGGATTTCTAATCTGGTCCCAGTCACAAATCCAAATGGGTTGATCTGTGTATGTACAGATTTTTGAGACCTAAATAAAGCATGTCCAAAGGATGACTTTCCCTTGCCAAACATTGACATCATAGTGGACCTTACAACAGGATATGAGACGCTATCCCTCATGGATGGTTTCTCCGGCTATAACCAAATCTGCATTGCTCCTGAAGACCAACACAAAACTACATTTACTTGCCCATGGGGTACATATTGTTGGAACGTCATGCCCTTTGGTCTCAAAAATGCAGTTGCACATATCAAAGGGCTATGACCACGATCTTCCATGACATGATGCACAATATAATGGAAGATTATGTAGATGACCTATTGGCCAAATCAGCAACCAAGAAAGATCATTTGAAGGTACTCGACATAATTTTCAAGAGACTTGAAGAGTACAAAGTCCGGCTAAATCCTAAGAAGTGTGTTTTTGGGGTGACATCAGGTAAATTATTGGGATACATAGTTTCCCGAAGAGGCATAGAGGTCGATCCGGCAAAGGTCAAAGCAATCATAGACATGCCTCCACCCAGAGGAATTAGTGAACTCAGAACTCTGCAAGGCAGAGTACAATCTATTCAACGTTTCATAGCCCAATTGGCAGATAAGTGTCACCCATTCCAATATCTATTGCGCAAGGGTATCCCCTTTGTATGGATAGATAAATGTCAAGAGGCCTTTTAGCAAATCAAAGATTACCTGCTATTAACACCAGTCCTCATGCCACCCATTCATGGAAAGTCGTTGATCCTATACATCTCGACTACTAGTTCAGCACTGGGGGCATTACTGGCACAAAATGATCATGAAGGAAAAGAAAGAGCAATCTATTATATCAACCGCACACTGATAGGGTATGAGTTGAACTACACATACATTGAACGTGCATGCCTCGTTGTTGTCTTTGCGTCCCAAAAACTAAGACACTATATGCTCAGTCACCAGACACAACTGGTCGCCAAGATTGATCCATTGAAATATCTCTTAAGTCAGGCGGCATTAACAGGCCGGTTAGCAAAATGGGTCATGATACTAAGTGAGTATGACACACAATATGTTGAGTGTAAGGCAATAAAAGGATGGGTAATAGCAGATCAACTGGCAGATGCACCAATTCAAGTTACTCATCCACTAGTAACTGATTTTCCCGATGAGTCCATTTTTCATGTGGAACCGGCAGTACCATGGAAGCTGTATTTTGATGGGTCTCATACTGGTCATGGGTCAAGCACTGGAATCTTGTTTATCACACCATAGGGGGATTCAATCCCTAAGTCATATCGGATCACCTTCCCTTGTACAAATAACATTGTAAAATATGAAGCACTAGTCACAGGTCTCAAGATGATAATTAAATAGAAAATTCAGATGTTGCTTGTATTCGGAGATTCCTAGCTTGTTATCAAACAAGTAAATGATGACTATGAAACAAAGGATGAGAAGTTGCTTCCCTACAAGAGGATGGTGGATAGTTTCCTGACATACTTCCAATTGATTTCTTTTGAATAAATCCCTGGGGTACAGAATAAGGCAGCTAATGCAATGGCTACTATTGGTTCTCTCTTGGACATCCCTAAAAATGTGTCACAATTTGAATTCTTAATAGAACAACTTTTGATACTGGCGTATGATATTCCAGAATCGGAAATGGTTTGTGAACTTGTTGGTCCCAACTCTCCTTGGTATCAAGATATTTACGACTACGTAAAATCTCAAACCCTTCCATTGAACCTATCCAATAACCAAAGGAAGTCATTCATCCAAAAATTTGCAAACTATGCCATCATCAGTGACACCCTTTACCGCCACAGTTTTGATGATACCCTCCTTAGGTGTCTTGACACTAACGAAGCATGTACGACCTTACGCGAAGTGCATGATGGTATATGCGGGTCTCATTTGACTGGTCCTACTCTAGCTAAGAAAGTAACAAGACTTGGGTATTATTGGCCGACAATGGAAAATGATGCAATTGAATATGTTAGAACTTGTCGCAAGTGTCAGATCCATAGTGATTTGGTCCATGCTCCAGCACAGGAACTTCGGCCGATCACTTCTCCATGCCCCTTCACTCAATGGGGACTCGACCTCATGGGTAAGATTCATCCAACCTCATCCAACGGCCATAAATTCATCATTACCGCCACCGAGTATTTTACGAAGTGGATTGAAGCCATCCCATTGACATATATTACCAACAAGAAAATATCCAAGTTTATCCTTAATTACATCATTTTCTGGTATGGCCTTCTGCAATCCATCATCACTGACAATGAACGTCCATTTAAAAAACAAGACGTACGTGAGTTATGTGATCAATTCCATATTCAACACCATTTTTCATCTCCATACTACCCACAAGGAAATAGCCAAGCTGAGGCATCAAATAAAACCATTGTCAAAATCCTAAAAAAGATTGTCAATGACACTGGCCATGACTGACACATACAACTCAACCCTGCTTTGTGGGCTTATCGAACTAGCATTCGTACGCCTATAGGAGCCACTCCATTTTCCCTAGTCATTGGCACTAAAGCCATCTTTCCCATTGAGGTCAAAATTCCTTCGCTGTGAGTCTCCCTAAAGGGTCTAACTAATGAAGAGGAGTACCAATAATCACGCTTGCACGAGCTGGAAATGCTAGAAGAAAGAAGACAAAATTCACTGAATCATCTCCAAGCATATCAGAACCGCCTTTGTCGCAGCTACAATAAAAAGGTTATGGTTAGAAAGTTTAACATTGGCGACCTAGTTCTCATGCAAAACCCCAAGAACCAAGCTGACAGAGAAAAGCTAGGAAAATTTGAACCAAACTGGCTGGGTCCCTACATTATCATATCTTCTTTTGGTTCTGGAGCTTATTAGCTAGCAACACTAGATGGAGAACAACTAACAGAGCCCATTAACAGTTTACATCTTCGAAAGTTCTATGCATATCATCAGAGGATTGAGTCAAAAACCACAAAAAAAAAAAAAACAAAAAAGACAAAAACATTGGCAAAAAGTCCTGAAAAAAGATAAAAACATCACAAAATGTCCTGAAAAAAGACCTAAAAATCATAAAACATCTTGAAGAAAACCACGAACAAAACATCAGACTGCTCGAAGAACACAAATGCACTGTCATCTCTTGTCAAAGTCGGTCATGTCAGTCAGTCTTTGTCATTTTTCTAAACTACGTTGTCTCTGCGCACTTGCTACGTAGGCAAGACTCACATTTGAGTCCCCGAGACATTAGGTCAGTCCTTTTAGGTTTGTCAAAATAAAATTATGACGCAATCTTTGGTCATCAAGGAAAATTCATTGGTTGTGTCGAACTACGAGGTCTCTGAGTGTATGACGTAGGCAAGGCCATCTATCGATGAGCCCCCGAGGCTGCACTAGGTCAGTCCATTAGGGTTCGTGGCATCACACTGGCACACACGTCAAAAATTCTTCAAGAAAACACAAATCCTTCCCAAACGAATGAAACTCATCAAGCAAATTCTGGCAATCATTTACATGACAATAGTGACATCTGGTCAACACAAGTCAAACTCAGTGAAAACAAGTCAAATCACTGTAACCTGTCAACACTGTCAACCCTTGGTTAATCTTCAGATGTGTCCTTCTGAATGATAACCTCTATCATCTATTTCTTAGGATGGGTCCTTCCTAGGCATCGTCATTGTCATTTGACATTTTGAGTGATCCTCTTGACATCCAAAGATCACTCTTCGTGACATCAGTATTCTTTAGATGTGTCCTTTTGAAGAACCAACTCTGTCATCTATGCC
>VDFB02086081.1:83142769-83169455 GCA_007258455.2 Sequoia sempervirens | reverse complement strand
TTTCATTTTAGGTCATTATACATAGTTGCATACTGGATCTTGCATCTTGAGTTTTCGAAAGGTCAAATGGCTGTCATCTTTTGGACTATTTGTGGAGGACAATACAAACATTTGTATCATCACCATTACATTTCATCTTCATTTCATTTCATCATCAGTAGCATTATCGTTTCATCATTTCAATATCGGTATCATCTTATTAGGTGCATTCCATATCATTTCATAGTAGTTTCCTTAGTGCATCCACTAGCATCTCATGGATCACAATTTATTTCATCATTATTATCATTTCATTTGAACATTGCATTTATTATTACCATTTAATTATCATTTCTTTTCATTTTCATATCACTATAGCATCCTTGCATTTTTCATTATCATTTCATTTTGGTTTCATTTTTTTCATTATTGCATCCATTATCATTCCATCATTCCATATTTCATTATCATTATCATTCTATCAATTCATTATTATCATTTTAACGACACATTACCATGATCTCATTCATTCCACTTTGCATTATCATTATCTTTTTTTTTTTTCTTACCATTATAATTATTTCATTCCATCCATTCGTTAGTATTATATGATCATTATCATTATCATTTTGTTATTACCATCATTATCCTTCATTTTCGTTATTCATTGCATGGTATCATTCGTTCTATTAATTATGTTCGGCTTCATTGCGTAATCATCCTCCGTTTATCGTTTTCATTTTATTTTCGTAATCATTTTACCATTTCGTTTTATAATCATCTCGTTTATCATCTCGGTGCATTTCGTATCGTTTACCATTTCATTTTTATTTAGGTATCGTTTATCATTTCATTTCGTTTTCCTATCATTGCATATCGTTTTATCCTTCATTTCATTTCATAGCGTTATCATTTCCTTTCGTTTCATCATTTCGTTTATTTCATATCGTTTATCACTTCGTTTTCATTCATAGCATTTATCATTTCCTTTCATTTCACATCATTTCATTTTATTTCATTTCGTATCATTTATCCACTTCATTTCATTTCATAGCATTTATCATTTCATTTCATTTCACATCATTTCGGTACATTTCATTTCATATCATTTATCACTTCACTTCATTTCATAGCATTTATCATTTCATTTCATTTCACATCATTTCATTTTATTTCATTTCATATCATTTATCACTTCATTTCATTTCATAGCATTTATCATTTCATTTTATTTCACATCATTTCATTTTATTTCATTTCATATCATTTATCACTTCATTTCATTTCATATCATTTATCACTTCATTTCATTTCATAGCATTTATCATTTCCTTTCATTTCACATCATTTCATTTTATTTCATTACATATCATTTTATCACTTCATTTCATTTCATAGCATTTATCTTTTCATTTCATTTCATTTTACATCATATCATTTATCATTTATCAGGTCATTTCATTTCATTTCATTTCATTTCATTTCATTTCATTTCATCACCTCATTTCAAACAATATCATTTAACATTTTCATTTCATCTAATCTTCCATCTAAATTTCACATTTCATTCCATACCATGTCATTTTATCATTTTATCATTTCATTCACTCATACCATTTTCCGAAGCACAACATTCATATTACAAAAGCTAAAAATACATATCATAGGCAATCCATCTGCATGACATTGTTAGTACACATCCTCAGATAATCGTAATCATAATAAAACATCATAAATCAAACCACCCTACATATCATGTTAGTCATCATATCATTAACATGCATAACAAGATCCATAAACAGGTAGATATCAATGCATATCATATCATCACATCATAAATAAACATCACATCATCATCAAAATAATCATTGCCGATGCATATCATCACTCATCAAAAACGATACAAATGTCCCAGTGTCCAATGAAACTACAATGTCCAATACATCAAATATGATCAAAAATGGCATATACATGCTCTGCAATATAAAATCTAGTTGGTAGATGCTCCTGATGGTGCTGGTCCAGAGGGAGGTGGTCTGCCACTGGTGCCTGCATCTGGATCCTGTCGTGGCCCTGTCACTCCCCTGCTCTGGGTGTGTGTCCGTGATCGGCTCTGGGTCCTGCTGTGGGATCGCAGATATGGCTCTCTGCGCTCTGGAGGGCATAGCTCCTTATATCTGACCCTATAATACTCAGCCTCCCTAGCCATCTCCATACCCTCTGCAATGGCCTCTCGCAGTGATGCACTCTCCACTGTGCCCATCAATCTCTAAGCCATGCCCTCAGCCTCTACTGCTCATCGCCTGAATGCATCCCTCTCAGCAATCACCTAAGCTAACTGTGGGTCTGGGGCAGGTGCCTGTGCCTGTGCCTGTGCTTGAGCAAGCTGTGTCTGTAACTGCATAATAACAGCCTGTGCCTGTGACAGCTGACCCTGTAGCTGACCCTGTTGCCCCTGCAATGTCTGCACCTGAGCCTGCAGAGTACCTAACTGTCCCTGCTGTGAGGACGAAGCCTACCGGATCACTGTCCATCTCCCTATCCCTATCCTCGGACACCACATAATCTGCATGCCCCTCAGAATATCCAGCCCCCCAGTGTAGGTCCTCCCATCCCCCCATCATCCCCACCATCATCATCATCATCATCTAACCCCTCCTCCTCTCCGCTCTCCACCTCCTCTCCTCCAACAGCTCCTTGCTCACCACCGGCCACATCTGCCTGTCCACCCACTCCGGGCGATGGTATTCTCACAATAGGCGCTGGCTCATCCGGACTGGTAAATCGTGGAAATGGATGTGTGTGAAAATAGGCAGCATACTCATCAGTCATCCCAGCATCCACTACGTCTCGTCTATCTACCCATGCCTCAGGTGCTAAGGCCATGCACTCTGTATAGGCAGCCTGGTACACAATGTAGGGCCCCCATCCGGCCTCATCTCTGCTCCGGGCGTAGTGTGCAATAACCTGTGGCATCCCCTGTGTGAATCTGAACTGCCTCTGCACCCGCAATGTCAAAAATCTCTCCAAAATAAAGGGAGTCCTCCCTATTAGAAACTGTAACATACAGACATAGGGCATCTCTATGTCATCAGTAGCCCAAGGCTCACAATCTAAATACGGTCGCCATATGACCGTATCAATGTCATCTAGAAGTCGTCTCTAGTAGTCTACCTTTCCCAGCTTGGGCTGGGTAAGGAACTCAGAATACGTATAAATGTAGGGCCTGCCTCGTGCCCTCACTCTGGGGCATGCCGGCCGTGTCACATCAAAATGCTCCCAGGCCCAGATCTGTAACACTGTAACTCCGCAGGATAGACTGGTGGATCCCCTGTAAACCACCTGGTGCAAATCGTGATAAATGTGAGCTAACATGCAGCTCCCCCATGCATACCTCCTCGGCTGTAGTATCATCTGCTCGAGAATCCTGCCCCAGCCCACTGACAACCCCTTTCCCCGGCGATCTGGACAAAGGAGACCTCCAATGAAAGCACCTAAAACTGCTAGGAAGACTGGATATCCGTGAAAGTCTGCCCATAGTACCCAATACCCGGCTATCCTCACATCTCCGTATACTCTCCTTAGAGCATTTGTGCCCCCAATCTCCTTGTGATCATAATACACAAGGGTGCCAACGACTGGAATACCTAAAATCCTGTATACATCCTCAGGAGTCACTGTCACCTCACCGGTCGGCATATGAAAGGTGTTGTGCTCTGAATGCCATCTCTCTGTGAGGGCTGTCAACAATCCTCTGTTGACCCTAATCGGCAGCATCGCCAATAAGGGTCTCAAGCCACAAGCATCAATCACTGCTCTGTCAGTGGGGGTCAACTCAGGGATCCGATCCCATCCTGCTGAATGTCGCTCCCTAATCTGGAGGTTTTTGAAAACCTCCTATTTTTCATCACAACGATCATCCATCAGAATCATATCATAATCACACAAAATCAAAATTAGATTCATATCTATCAGTGACCTATATCAGACCCATATCAGACTCATATCAATGCATCAAATCAATGACCAATATCACACAATCAGTCCTCTCAATCAAATCAAACTACCTTTATCAAGCTGGATATCATATCACATCTATCCTATCATCAATTACTATTTGTTTTCTATCGCAGGAAGCAAATTTATCAGAAGTCATATCAGTTTCATCTACTCCTTGTTTTCTATCCTAGAAAGCAAGGTTATCAGATCAATCATTCAATTTTCCTATCATCTTTATTCATATCAGCATGGTGACATGACAATTTACCTATCTATTGACTAAGGAAGCAATACAAAATCATCATTTTTATCACAACAGTCATTCGGGCTATTTACTGGATGCGCCATTCTTTTTATGGAATGCGCGTTTTCCCATATGCGCCATAGTTTTCCCATATGCGCTAAAATAGTCACCGTATGCGCGTTTTCCCGTATGCACCACTTCATTCACCGTATGCGCCACTGTTTTCGCTAAATGTCCGCTTTCCCATATGCGCGTCTATTTTCCCTATATGCGCTCTATCCCTAAAATTTTGAATTTTCCCATACGCGCGCTAATTTCTACGGGATGCGCTAAACTAGTTTTTCGGCAAAATTTAAACACTATACCCTATGCGCATTTGTTTCTACTATATGCACGCCTATTTTTTTCAAAAGCGCCTAAACTTTCCTAAATGCGAGCAAACGTAAATTTAAAAGCAAAATCCGAGGAAAAATTGAAACATTACGATTCAAAAGGAAAAAATTCAAAAGCACAGAGGGTCAGATCAACTCACCGGTGGTCCATACGCTGCAGGCCTCTGGTATCAGCGTGATCTCTCGAATCTATGAAGATGATACGAAATCTCCATCTCGCAAATGTCGCTTTCAGAGCTATAGTTTCACCATAGTCAAAAGTGCAAATGACTTGTCTCTTTCAACCTTTTTACCTTTTAAAGGTCAACCACGGGTAAAATGTGACTTTATTTCAAACTAGACATTTATTTTTCTGTCGTGAGCTAAACCACTTCCTCTCTCATCTGTGATTTACCTCCCGAGGGGGCATCATTAGCAGCAACATCGAAAATATATTAGGGGCAAAAATCTTATTTTCTTTGAAGCAATGTGTTTTACACATCACTTCAAAGAGGGGCAAAATGTATATGTCTAAAAATGGTCATGATTAAGCTTGTTAATTAATTAAATATGATTTATTTAATTAATTTCTTTAATGTCATCTACATATAAATAAATTTAATTATTTATTTATATCGTTCATATTCTAAATTCTTCTATCTTAAATTAAATAAATAATTTTATTTAATTGCTAACATTTCTACCCTCCGCTTAATTAAATTAAATAAATTTGTATAATTTATTTATATTTAATTATCATTTTATTCTAAAGTTTAAATATTTTGAATATTTAAATAATGGAATATTCTCCATCCCATTTTCGAATTTTAAAATATTAAATATGTTATTTAATATTTTCCACCTCACTCTAATTTCATTTTAAACATAATTAAATATGAATTATTTAATTATGTGGGTTTCCATTTCCATCTTCACTCCTAATTAAATAAATTTAATTTATTTAATTCTAATTCATTATTAACTCACCTTCCCAAAATTCTAACTCATGCTAACTCGTCCTTCTAAATTCGTATCTTATCTTTCGAAATGGAAATTTCTCTTCGAAACTCAATGAAGAAAAAGGGAAACCTTCCATCCTCTTCTCCACTTTCGAAGATCTCTCGCCGTCCATTCGAAACAAGCTTAATCCGGACCGTCGATCAATTCAACCAATCAAACTCGTTCGAAAACTTTATAAATTCTGGCACAAATCCAAGCCTTGGTTAATCAATCACCCACATTCACACGCCTACACTTACATATGTATACTCACACTCATGCAATCAGCTTTATGCATTCATATCATTTTCAGCCTCACATTCCCATTTTCATGTTAACATAGATTTTGCATATTATGCATTTTAAATCTCATTCTTCATGCTGTCATTTTGTTGAGCTCTAATCTGCTGATCTGAGAGCCATTTCGAAGCAACAAAACGGTGAAGATAGAGGAGGATAAAATGATTTCGAAAGGCTGTTGTTACGGTTTGCACATTTTGTTTTCTTTCTTTCATCTTTTCGATTTAATGTTTTATTAACATGTGTTTGAATTTAATTTAAATTTGATCCAATTTTCTCACACACACCTTGGATTTCCCAAAATTTCAAAATTTACCATTTTTGGAAGTTTTTCACTTTTGAAAAAAACATTACATTTTGGAAAAAAAATCATTTTGGGAAAAAAATTCCTTTTTTGGAAAATTTTGAGATTTTGAGGGGGGCTCAGATTTTCTGAAAATAGAAATTCTAGAAAATCTGAGGTACCTCAGATTACCCGTGACTTAATCCTCATGGAAAATCTGAGGTAGCTTGGATTTCCCATAATCCAAGCCAGGTCAAAACCCTCTAAACTTTATAAATTTTTTTCTAGAAGGAATTTTTGAAAAGTTCAAAAAGCAACCCAACCTAATTTTTGTCCTCTATCGACGAGTGTAAATTTTTTTTATATAAAATTGAGAATTCACCTCAAAATTGGTTTTTGAGGAATCTGAGGTACCTCAAATTGTTTGGACCTCTCCCTGACTTAGTCAATTTTAGCCCTTGGGTGAAACTCTGAGTTGAGGAAAACTTCTACGAGCCAGACTATGATTGCGATGTTGCAAAAGACACCTCAAGTGAGGATAAGACACTAAATTTTAGGGTGAAGCAAAGCCAAAATCAAGGAACCTATCCCTTAAGGGGAAAAGGTCAAAACCCCACAACAAACAAGCAAGAAAAGAGGGTCCATGCTTTCAGCAAGGC
Source organism: Sequoia sempervirens (assembly GCA_007258455.2). Lineage (NCBI taxonomy): Eukaryota > Viridiplantae > Streptophyta > Pinopsida > Cupressales > Cupressaceae > Sequoia > Sequoia sempervirens. Next base: position 83,162,621 of record VDFB02086081.1, on the reverse strand, counting down.
ATGTGTACAAAAACTGCACAAAAAATGGTGACTCCTGCTAGGGAAATGCTCTAGAGAATTTCAATGAAAAACTAGAATCAAGAACCCAGAACTCTAGTTTTAGTCCTCATATCAAGTCACCTATAAACAAAGCTTCAAAGCCAATAGACAAGTAGATCCTTCCTATGATGGAATCCCAATGTGTGCAAATGTATTCATTTCCCTTTCTTAGTTGCTACAAGGAACCAAGGTCAGTAAGGTTGAGCTACGTAAGGATTCTAACTCCAAAAGCAACTTGGATAGAGCCCCGCTGCTAGTCAGGTGTCTATAGCCCCAACGAGGTTGTTGTTGTGATCCTCCTGAACATAGCTCTACTACCAACCAGGGGTCCATAGCCCCAATGGAGATATTCAGATATTCCTGATAGGTTGAATTCAATTATTTTGATATTCAATATTTTTTCTTTTTCTTTCTTTTGATATTTTTTTCTTCTATTTTTTCATTTCAACTCTTGAACAATGAAGTTCACACCCAGGTTTGAGAACCATAGTGGCATTGAAGCAAAAATAAGTTTTTTTCATTCAACCAAGCCTTCCAAAGAACTTGCAACAACTTCAGGACTCTTAAGATGTGAGTATAAATGTCAGATCCAAGCACATTCTAAAACTACTTAATCTAAGGACTCATTCACTTTCAACGTTCAACACATGTGACACTGAATAAAGGATTTCTACTAGATTTTCCTGGAATGATGATTAGAGTTTGTAAAAGAAATACTTAGAACAATCCCTAATAACATAATGAATGTTGTGCAAGTGCAACATGCCTAGAAGAGAACAAGGGAACCCACAACTAGAAGCGAAAACAAAAACAAACCCAAACCTAGACTAAAGCAAACCTACCTTAGCCAAAATTTGAAAGTAGAAACAAAGCAACTAAACTAACCAAAGCAAACTATCCTAGAAAAAACAAAAGCATATTAATGAAAACCTACAGAAGCAGAGCAAGCTGCATTTATTCAAATCAAACTATGTACAAAGAGACCCAGAATGAATCATGATCAGGCAAGACAAATTGAGACCCACCACCAAATGGTTCATCAATGCATGGACAAGAAATAAAGCAATGATAACAATCCTTAGGAATGCAAATTCATCTTTGTATTTAGCAGAATAAATCTCTGTATTATAGCATTCAAAATCCACGTCAAAATCAGGAATGACCAGTAACTGAGGTAACTCATTAAAACCGTGATCAATCCATATGCAAGTTTTCTTTCCTAGACCTCCATAATCAAACTGATAAACTTCATAATTTAGAGAAAAGAAAGAGATAACCTAGTGTAATGCTTTTTTAGGCAGAATTTTGCATTGATTGTCCTCTGATGGTGAAGAGATGATATCAATATCATCAGGAGGTCTCCACTAATGATATAATAATCCCTTTGTGCTCGAAACATGAAAAATAGAATTAGAGTCATCACTACACAATACAAGGTGAAATTCAAATTGAACAAATTCAAAATTATCAACATGGAACTTTTCACTTGTTTGTGTTTCTTCATGAGGAATTAGTGATGAAACTACAAAAGCATTGTCACATATAGTAACTTCCTTAGTAGGATGTTCATCAGGAGGCATCTGATCTTTAAGTGCATGTTCACTTGTGATTGTGTGGTCAAGCTCATAAATGAGATTTGTACTATCATGGTGCTCACCATCTTCTGTAACTCCCTACATACTAGAAAAAATTACACAAGTCATAGCAAAACACAAAACATGCAAATAATCATTAATAGAAAATGTATTAGAATGCAAAGGAAGAACAAAAGATGACTCCCTATTATCCATTATTAGTGCAGGCTCAGATTCTTGATCATAACCATCATCAGTATCAACTTCTTTGTTAGCAAAATCAGCTCTTGTAACTTGTTCCATGAGACATTCATCAACAATTTGTTGGAGTTCTTTTATTGAAGAACTAATCTCCTCTAGGGCTGCCTCAACATTTGTTGCTATGCATTCCTTGAATTCAACAACTTGTTTGGATTCCTTATTTCAAAATTCATTTAAGTAGCTTTCTGTGTATCTCCTGTAACTTGTTCTTCCACTGCCTTAACCATTGTTTGACATTGAGAGCATGCAAATTCTGAATGTTCCTCCTCATGTATCCTTCACCAAGTGGGTAACAACAATTCCCATAGGTAGATTCTGTATCCCAAACTTGATTAGTCCTTTGTAAATTTGGCAACAAACTCTTTGTATCTTGTCTGTACTAGATCTCCATCACGAATAGGGGAAATCTGACTTATCACTTCTTCTTCTTGTGGTTCATCCTTAACAGTATCACAAAATTAGTGCAATCTTCTAAGGAATGAAAGGATTTTCAAATCATAAGCATTCATGCAAATCAACCTTATAAAATGATTGAAATGAACAACACCCACAACCAAACTTAACACATAAAATTGAGGCACAAGCTAGCTTTGCACAACAACTTGCAATCAACAAGCTGCTAAAAGTATGGACCTAGAGATCACTCAAACACCTCAAGTATTTAATCATAAACACTATTGCATCATACTCAACTTCAAAATATGACATGCAACTAATAACTTTTGAGCAATTTAAAGATATACGATAACCAAAACCATGCAGAATAAAGAAAAACAAGAAAGATCACCACAAGACAATGTCTTTGCTTATATTGCTTTACCAAACTTGCAACAATACTATATTATCAATTGTTCTAGCACTTTGCTCCTAGAAAATTCTAACTCCTAGCCTAACTACTACTATTATAATAATGCTCAACTCTTTTGGCAATGTCTAACTATGTCTAACCCCTAAAAATGAAGTAAAAGCCTCAATTTATAGCCCAAAATCCCTAGGGTGACCAAATAATAGGGCCCAAAAAGTCCAGTCAACCATGCATCTGAGTCTACTATATTTGGTTTTCCATGCAAGACTGGCCTGAAGAATCTCTGAATAAGAATAGTTTTTCATTCAAAATCCATCAGTGGGGCCCACAAGTGACTTTAAGACCTTCTAACATGCTCAATTCTTAGTTTGTAACTAAAATTTTCCACCTCGTACTTGTTTGATAGGAATCCTATGTGGCAACAACCTGCCCAACTTCTCCTTCCTTGTTAGCTTTCGATTTATTGGTTAATTCTTTAACTTTTTCCAACATTTCCTTCTTGGCACAAATCCATATGCAAGTCTCCCTTTTGATTTCTTTAATCCTAAAAAATAGATACCATCATTAGTAGCTCACATGTTAAAAAAAATCCCATCCATAAAATATCCAAATTAAACTTGAATAAAATTTTGGCCTTTTAAGAAAACTTTCCATTCTTGGAAATTTTATTTTTGAAAATTTTCCATTTCAAGAATTTTTTAATTTTCAGGGAACATTTTAAAATTTCAAGAAAAAAACTTTCAATTTTTGGAAATTTTCCATTTTAGGAAAAAAAATCATTTTTGGAAATTTTTTTCCATTTTTGGAAAATTTTAGGATTTTGCTGGGGGCTTAGATTTTCCAAAAATGGAAATTCAAAAAAATCTTAGGTACCTCGGATTACCCATGACTTAATCGTCACAGAAAATCTGAGGTAGCTTGGATTTCCCGAAATTTCAAAAATTGCCATTTTTGGAAATTTTTCAGTTTTGAAAAAAAAAATTACATTTTGGGAAAAAATTCCATTTTTGGAAAAAATTTTGATTTTTGGAAAATTTTGGGATTTTGAGGGGGGGCTTAGATTTTCTGAAAAATAGAAATTTCAGAAAATTTGAGGTACTTCGGATTACCCATGACTTAATCCTCATGGAAAATCTGAGGTAGCTGGGATTTCCCATAATCCAAGCCAGGTCAAAATCCCCTAAACTTCATAACTTTTTTTTTAGAAGGAATTTTTGAAAAGTTCAAAAAGCAACCTGGCCTAATTTTTCATCCTCTATCCATGGGTACAAAAATTATTTTCATATAACATTGAAAATTCACCTCAAAATTGGTTTTTGAGGAATTTGAGGTACCTCAGATTTTTTGAACCTCTCCCTGACTTAGTCAATTTTATCCCTTGGGTGAAACTCTAAGTTGAGGCAAACTTCTAAGAACAGACTATGATTGTGATGTTGCAAAAGACACCTCAAGTGTGGATAAGACACTAAATTCTAGGGTGAAGCAAAGCCAAAATTGAGGAACCTATCCCTTAAGGGGAAAAGGTCAAAACTCTACAACAGACAAGCAAGAAAACAAAGCAAGAAAAGAGGGTCCTTGCTTTCAGTGGGGCGTGTATACACAAATTGGACAAAAATTTTCTTTCTTAGCATAATTTTGGTCAAGAACAACCATGTCTATTTGTATCATAAAATCTACACACCCTACTTCTGCTTCATGTAAACATTTAGAAACAAGACCTGGTTGACTGGCATCACCCATCCCATCATTATAATAAGGCTCCAAAGCCTAAATATAAATATTCTTGTCTTCAAATTTAGCACCAATCATATCATCAAGATGCTCTAGTTCTAAAGTAGTTGAATTTCTTTGCAAGAGTCTATCACATGTAATATGCTTATCTATTAGTGAAGGCATAATTTCATGAGTACTGACACAGTCAAATTCCTAAAGAAAGAAAGGTGCCTTCATGTTTTCATCACAAAAGGGTTTGTATTCCTTATGAGAGATTAACATTTTCATCTTCATTACCCTGGTTATCAACTTTTAAAATTGCATCAATAGTCTTTGCAAGTATGACAATATCATTATTCATACTGTGAACCCCAATCCTAATACCTACAAAACACAACAAACAAACACATTACTAGATCAAACAAAAGAAAAAAAAAGGATTCCCCATGAAATCCATTAGCAAATCTCCAAATATGAAAGAAAACAAGAATAAAAGGAAAGAACAAGAAAGTAAGCTAAATCTTATTGAAAGCAATGCAAACTCTTGATCCCATGGGGGAATTGGTGCCAATTTGATGTGAAAATTTTCCCTTTCCCAACTCCAATGATGTGATGAAGGATGAATGCTTGTGGTGATGACTTTAATGGAGCTCCATGTTGAAAATCTGCAAAAAAAAAGCCTAACTATGCTTGGATGAAATTGATGATAAGTTGCTATGGATTTGAGTATAATAACTTTGCTCAAATTGTGGATGATGAAATGAGGAATAAGACCTCTTATTTATAGAATGTTGAGATGGAAGAATGCCCAAAAGAGAGAAATGTGGGACTAAGAATCAACCAATGGGAAGATGCCACTTGTCAACATGTGAATGGATGAAGGATGTGCAGGTTTTGAAGAATGTGTCAATAAATGCATATATTTGAAATTTGAAAATGTTGAAATGACAAGGTGGAGGGAGAGTCAAATGGAGTAATGGCCACTTGGCTCAAGGTTGACGAGGGAGCAAACCCGAGACACAGAAATAATGCACACAACTAGCAAACTTTCTTATTATTCAATAATGAAAAATCTTACATGCAGAGGATCACCAATCCTCGAGCTCTGTGATACATGCAAATTACAAACTTACAGAAAATTACCCAGATCCCCTTTCACAGCATGCGAACTTCTTTCCCCCAAAAAGTTACCCAAAAATCAGAAACAAGCCCCTAAATAGGCCCATTTCGGTTTGGAACCAAAAACAACCTTCGAGATAAGATTTTTGACGGTTTGGCGCCAAAATTACAATTTGAAATTCAAGTTAAATTCATAGTTGAAAATTAGCACATTTCTAAAATATGCACCAACTTCCGGCAGCCATAACTTTTAATCCGACCGTTGGATCTTCAATGATAATACCTTTTCGGAAAGGTCTCGAAAAGACGATTTTCTGCAAAGTAGGCCTTCGGTGGACTACTTTGGCGTTTTCGCAAATTTTCAGGCCCATCCGGGATCGTTTGGTGCCTCAAACTGAGCTCGGAAGGTTTTTCAGGTCAAAAAGCAGAAATTGGAACTTGAATAACTTTCAAGTCATGAATGATCTTGACTTGATTCTTTCACTAGACTGTGTATTTTTCCATCCTGAACCTTCCCATAAATTTTTGGCTTCCCACGACTTCAAATGCAAACCTGCTAAAAATAGCAGTTGAGCAGAAAAAGCAGAAAAACTGTTCTGAAGGTTGGAAACTCTTATTTGACGAAAAGGGTATCCAAAAATACAAAAACATTCTACAAAAAGAAAACAACAGGAACAAAAATGGAAATCATCTTTTGGGTGATGCAAGATTGCCCTCACACCACTGGATGCTCCTGCATCAAAGGTAAAAGGACTTGTTAGGTGGAGTAAATGCCTTGTTGGAAGGACAAAGCCCACTTGGATTTTGAATTCAAATTTGAGGAATATTTCTTTATTATGCCTTTTGAGAGAAAATATAGATTTAATAAATGAATTAAATATGTTTTTATGTGCAAGTTGCAAAAGATAGAGGATGGGACATGGATAGAGATTAAATTAATCAAGTTTAATTAATTTAATGAGAAATTAGCTGATATGACAAATTTGACTTAGATTTATGGATTGATTTAAACCAAATATGATAAGAATGTGATTTTAGAGATAGTTAAATAAATATTTTTGATTTATTTAACTAAACAAGGTGAAAGTTAGATTAAATTAAATAAATATTACTTTATTTAATTTAATAGGATGACTTTAGAGATTTAATCAAATAAAATGAATTATTTAATTAAATAGAGATAATTAGATCAAGTTGATTGGTTTAATTAATGGAATGGAACAACTTAATTAAATAAGATGATTTATTTAATTAAGAGAGGATGATTGATGAATTTAATCACATAAGGGTATTTGATTAAATGGTTAGACCGAGGGATGATTTAGGATGAAATAGTGTTAGTAGTTAGGATCAAATGTGCAGTGTTAATTAGTACATTTTCCATATCTACATTTTTCCCCTCTTTGAAGTAGTGCACTCGTTGCGTTGTTTCAAAGAATAAATTGTATTGATCAAAAGCCATAAAAATATTGATTTCAAAATTTTCCCCATTGCTGCCCCTGTGAGGGAAAACATGCTAGCATATTGCCCCCTTGAGAGATCGGACTAAAATTCTAATTTTTGGGTGATCTCGCGAAAAAAAAGGAAAAGGTGGTTGACAAGTCCAAAAAGGGTCTAGGAGGTAAAAAATGAGGTAAAATTCCCAAAAATGGTGTAAAATGACCTTCAGATGGATGAAAATAGGTTTGGAGGACCTAGACCTCTCCTGGAGGGCTAAATAGGGTAAAAAATAGGCTTAAATAGGCCTTAGGAGGCCACTTTCAATTCATTTGCACACATAACCTTTCAAATTCCTTGTGATTTTAGCTCTGACACCCTAACAAGATGGCACAATGACAACTCTCGATGCACATTTCCAACAGAGTCTGGACATACTAGTGACCTCCCGACATTGGAGCCCTGGCAAGTCATCCTTACTTGAGCTTCGTTTTTCACTTTTCATGCACATTTAATGCTTTCAAACTTAGTTTTCTAGGTGCGGTGCTATATAGCATCACTCAAAATTTCAAAAAGCACCGTTCGGTGGTCAAACTGAACTTCCATCACAAGGTCGACCACCACGGTGGAGTTTGGAGTTTGGGAACAAACTTCAAACTCTGATGCATAAGTGAAATGCAGCACTAGATTTTAAACTCCGATGTCATGACAGACTTTAGAATTAGAATTTCAGGAAAACTATGCCACTTAGGCAAAGTGCACCACCGTGGTCCAGTTTGGGACTTTGAAGGTGCAGTGTCGCAGTTTACAAATTTCAAACTACAACGCCTTCACAGGTTGCAATGTTGGGTTGGTTTTTTGAATGTTGAGATTAGCTCAAGATAATTTTTTCTTGATCATTTTAACACAGTGAGCTTTGCTGATGTAGGAGGCAGTGAGGGAGATTTATTCTCAGGAGCACAAATCATGGGAGATATTCAGAAGTCATTTTTTTGTCTTGCATATTTTGTGTTGATATTTGTTATTAATTATGATTTCTGTGGGTTTTGGGTGGTGTGGCCCTCATCAGGTTTAATTTACAAGCCTTATATATTAATGTGAAGATATAATTAAATACATTTTACAATATTGAATTAAGGAAAAAATAGGTCCATTAGACTGAAATACTTAATAAAATTCTAGAAAAGTGTGAAAATGATTTACAACACCTTTACAAGACATGTATTTTATTCAATTTGCAAGGGACCTAGACCTAATATAGATGTGTAAAAAACCTCACAACTCTAGATCAAGGAGATGTTAAGTCCAATTTATCATTAATTATTCCTGAATCAAGCAAGGTGCAATTTTTTCTATGCTACAAATATATTGTGAGTTAACCCTCACTGTTGTTTTTATGTTTTTTGTTTATCCACGTAAAAATCTTGGTGTTCATGTGTGTTGTTTCATTGATTTATTTCTATATTATCTCTTGCTGATATAGTTAGAATTGTGATCATGTTTAGATGGATTTTATTTGAATGGTTCTATAGAATACTAATTCACCCCCTCTTAGTATTCCAGATATTGAATGTCTATGACATCGGTATTTCATGATTACATACACAAAATCTTGGAAGATTATGTTGATGATATTCTAGCTAAATATTTAATGTGACAAGACAACATGAATATTCTTTGGAAAATATTTGAAAGAATGTGAAAATATAACATGAGGTTGAATCCAAAAAAAGTGTTTCTTTAGTGTGGATAGTGGAATTTTTTTAGGTTTTATAGTATCTCATAGAGGAATTGAGGTGGGCACAAAGAAAATTAATTCTATCATTAACATGTCACCTCCTAAAGACATTTCTCAATTGCGTACTTTACAAGGAAGAATTCAAGCAATCCATCATTTTGTGGCATCCTTAGCAGACCAAACATTACCCTTTATGCAACTCCTTAAGGAAGAGGTTAAGTTTAAATGGAATGAGTATTGTAAACATGCCTTTGAGAGTTTGAAATATTATCTTGCTACTCCACCTATTTTACAATCAGTTATGCAAGAAAAACCATTTATCCCTTATACAAAAACATTTCCCCATGCTCTCGCGACATTGTTGGCTCAATAAGATGATAGTAGTAGAGAACATCCCATTTATTGCATTAGTTGAATTTTGATTGATTACAAAACATGATATACAATGATAGAAAAACATTTTTTTTCTCCCGTATTTGCTACTAGTAAATTGAGACACTACTTATTAAATGCAGAAATTCATGTGATGAAAAAATTCAATCCTTTAAACCACCTTTTTGCTAAAATGGATTTTTGAAGATGCTTAGCTAAGTGGCTTATGTTGTTAACTAAGTTTGATCTTAAATTTGTCTCTCAAAAGGTAATCAAAGGACAAGCCTTGACTGACCACTTAGTTGATGCTCCCTCTCCCTTAGTGTTACCTAAATGGGACTCATTCCTTGATGAAAATGAGTTGACTATTCAAAAAGAAAAGAAACATGGGAATCATACTTTGATGGTTCTAAGTGTTGAACTGGCTCTAGAGCAGGGGTTATACTAATTCCTCCTTTAGGTAATCCTATTCCCTTATCTTTTTGTTTAAACTTCCTATGTACAAATAGCACTAGAGAGTATGAAGCTTTAATAGCTAGTATACATGTAGTGTTAGAATTAGGTATCCAACACATCTCTATATTTGGTGATTCAATATTACGTTAAATAAATAAATTGTTCATATAAAGTAAAGAATGTTAAGCATTTGATATAAAGACCTCACAATGACATTATTAGATAAATTTGAATCATATACAATTGCAAATATACAATGAAAGGATAATTGACATGCAGATGCAATGGAAAGTGTCGCTTCCCTTGTGTCTCCTGAAGATCCTTTTTTCTGATTTCACTTTTATAGTCCAAATGATTCCCAAACCATTGATAGATGATGAAAGAAAATAAATGTTATTAACCAACACCAAAAACTCTAGTGAATGGTACACGGCAATATTCAACTATTTAAAAGAAGGTACTTTTTCTTGAGCCTACAACTAAGAACACTTGATCTCATCTTTAAAAAATTGCATCTAAGTATATAACCCTCACGGATGTGTGATATAGAAGATCATTTAATGGTATTTTACTTAGATATCTTAAACAATCTAAAATCCCTATAGCACTTGATGAAGCTCATGCATGTGCTTGTGGAGGAAATTTTGGAGGAAGATCGTTATGGTACAATAGCTAGGAGGATTCAAAATCACATCTCACAAACCTTCAACAATAACTCAAAGAAATCTACCACCTATGTTCCTACATTTGAGCATCTTTTTTCCTATTAAAACATAGCAAACATTGTGGTAATTTTGTTTTGTAACAACACCACTAAGTATTTCTTGTCCCTACCTTTTAGGCCTATTTAGGTATCCTCAGTTTGTTTTGTCAAATTTCAACAATAAAAGAACCCAGTCCCTCAACATGGATTCAATGCCATTTAGAACACCCATCCAATGACCTTCAAAATATTCTCCACTTGTTTCAATAAAATACTTCTAACCATGTTGAACATAGACTTAACTAGGACTATCAACTTTGCCAGAACAAGGCAGTAGGCTAATAGGGTTCCACACCTTTAGTTCCATCCATACTCAACTCTCACAACCTTCCTCAATGTCGACTCAAAACTTTCACACTATATGTGACCACTAGATTTATAATCAAACATTCAAAAACCTTTACTAAATCTTCTTTACTAGTCTGCAAGAGATGACAGTCATATCCATTAAAATTTACATGCTTCAATATTGACTATCTTGTCAAAATCCAAACTATAAAATGGTCCCATATGCCTTGACACTATTTTAAAATGATTCCCCTCAAGATAGATCTTAAATTCAACATTAAAACATCAAAAAAACTCACTGTTTGTTGTCATTTTCCTATATTTTCCTTAAAACACAATCCTAGAGCTTCATACATTTAAAAGAAAATCATATCTTCACAAGATACAAATTTGGTACATGAAATAATAGACAAAAATTAACCCTTTCACAAATTTCTAGCCATTTCCATTGCTTAAATTAAAAGATACACAATTTTGTTACTTCATTGTTTACCCTAGGAGGGTTTTAGACTATTTGTATAAAAAAATGCCATATCTACCTTATTTCTTCATGAAATTGAACAAGACCAAGTGAAAAATGATGTAGACACACAATAATAACTTCTCCAATGACTTCCCCTTCAATATCAGGTCGTACATGGTTGTACAAGAGCAAATAATCACGTCTTTATAGTGTTTTCTAAGAAAAAACAAAATTCCATTGATATTTTTCCATTACAAATCCAATTCTCTTGCCTCGGCCTATGAGAGGCTTATTTATGAATTTAAAACCCAAAATAACTCAAATCCAATGACTACAATTGATTCTAATCTCCTTCTAACCACTTGACTTGTCATTTACTTAATTTTGCACTTTTGACAATGTTTACAATATGGAACAACTTTAAACATTATTTGACAAATGACTTAAAAATGACTTCCTAAGACTCAAACACCTCTAAAATGGTTTGATAAACCTTATTATAAGACCCAATACACAAAATAGAGAAATTATTTACAAATGGCCTCATGGAGGCAAGAAATCAAACAGGTGCTCCTACACCAAACTCCCAGGGAAAAAAGAATTCAAGCCCCTTTGAATTGTCTTCTTCCTAATCTTCTAGTTCCTTTTCAATTTTTCCTTTGTATTTTCAACCTTCTTTTGTCCTTTCTTACTTTTCTTCTTCTTATGCCTTCTCCTATCAATCATACTTGTATCTTGGAGGTTCCAAAACTCCATCATATCATCATACACTTTTCCTTGTCCTTCATGACTTGCACATACATAGTTCAAAGAAAAAATAGAAAAAAAATATTGAGACCTTGAGATCTCCTCCTTTTCTTCTTGTACTTCAAAATATTCTTCACCCATGACCAACTTATCAATATCATTTCCCTTCAAAATCAATTCACTTGAAACCTCAATGTCCTTGTCTTCTTCTACCTTGATGAGTACCTCTTCCTCTTGTTTGACTTGTCCATTACCAACCTTACTATCCCATTCTTCTTCAATTGTTGCATATTGTTCCCATAAAGCCTTATTCTTCTTCTTTGACTGAATTTTCTTCCCTCTTCTATTTTCTTTGCTTCTTCATAATCTTCTTTAGAGGCCATCTTAACTTCTTTGGCATTGGTATATTCCAACTCCTTTGTGCTTTCTCAAGAAGTTGTATTTACTTGGCTAATATTTCCACTTTTTGCTTATCTCTTCCAAGGTTTTCTCAAACTCTATTTTTATTTCCTTCTTTATTTCATTCTTTCTCATTTCCTTTTCTCCTCTTTTAAGCTTCCTTTGTGAATCCTCAACCTACCAACATCTTCTCAAAAAATCCATCTTCACAAGCAAGTCTCTCCTTGCTTCCATTTCACTTTGCTACACCTAGGCAATCAGGTTCCTTCCTCAACATGCACAACACAACCACAACACAAATAAAAACACTTCCTCTACCCAAACCTTACTAGGCTCTGATACCAATTAATTGATGCAATAGCTAGGAGGATTCAAAAGCACATCTCTCAAACCTTAAACAATAACTCAAAGAAAAATATGTATAACACATGTTATTAGGCCCTCATAGAGGAATTATTCCAACCACTCAACATAATAAGACCAACAACACAAGTCTTATTTGACCTTGGACTGGATATTTCAAGTGGGAAACAATTACTCCACACACAACTCTGTCTGCAACATAAACATAACAACAGTAGGTCTTTACTTCATAGATTGCACCATACCCTTGTAACTCTTCAACTAGGGACTTTCAACACTAATTCCTTGTTTTGTCACAATATTCCAACTATGGTCCTACATTTGAGTATCTTTTTGGCTTGTTAAAACATAGCAAACATTGTGGTAATTTTGTTTTGTAACAACACCACTAAGTAATGTCTATCCCTACCTTTTAGGCCTATTTAGGTCTCCTCAATTTGTTTTTTCAACTTTAAACAACAAAAAAAATTAGTACTTCAACATGGATTCAATTCCATTCAGAACACCCATCCAATGACCTTCAAAATATTCTCCACTTATTTCAATAAAAGACTTCTAACCATGTTGAACATAGACTCAACTAGGACTATCAACTTTGCTAGAATAGGGTAGTATGCTAATAGGGTTCCAAACATTTAGTTCCATCCATACTCAACTCTCACAACCTTTCTGAATGTCAACTCAAAACTTTCACACTATTTTTGATGACTAGATTTATAATCAAACATTCAAAAACCTTTACTAAATCTTCTTTACCAGTCTACAAGAGATGACATAGTCATATCCATTAAAATTTAAATGCTTCAATATTGAATATCTTGTCAAAATCCAAAATTTAAAAGGGCTCCATACATCTTGACACTGTTTTCAAACACTTCCACTCAAGATATATCTTAAATTCAATATTAAAACATAAAAAAACTCATTGTTTGTTGTCATTTTTCCATATTTTCCTTAAAACATAGTCCCAAGGCTTCATAAATTCAAAAGAAAATCATATCTTCATAATCTAAAAACTTGGTACATGAAAGAATAGAAAACATTGAACCCTTTCACAAATTTCTAGCCATTTCCATCGCTTAAATTTAAAGATACACAATTTTGTTACTTCATTGTTTACCCTAGGAGGGTTTTAGACTTTGTACAAAAAAATGCCATATCTACCTTATTTCTTCATGAAATTGAACAATACCAAGTTAAAAATGATGTAGACACATAATAATAACTTATCCAATGACTTCAATTTCAATATCAAGCTGTACATGGTCATACAGGAGCAAATAATCACGTCTTTACAGTGTTTTCTGAGAAAAAATAGAATTCCATTGATATTTTTCCATTACAATTCCAATTATCCCTCTTTCCTCGACCTATGAGAGGATTATTTATGAGTTGAAAGCCCAAACTAACTCAAATCCAATGGCTACAACTAATTCTAACCTCCTTCTAACCACTTGACTTGTCATTTACTTAATTTTGCACTTTTGACAATGTTTACAATATGGAAAAACTTTAAACATTATTTGACAAATGACTTAAAATATGACTTCCTAAGACTTAAAAACCTCTAAAATGGTTTGATAAACCTTATTATAAGACCCAATACAAAAAATAGAGAAAATATTTGCAAATGGCCTCATGGAGGCAAGATATCAAATAGGTGCTCCTGCACCACGTTAGTTCAAAAATTAGTTTGTATATGATACTACTAGAGACACATGGAACAAGATTGTTTTGCATATGTTAAGAAATTTCATGAATGTCAAGAGCACTAAAATTTGATTCATGCTCCTATTTCTAAGCTTCATGCCCAAGTTCCTATTTGACCATTCTCGGTTTGGGGTTTGGATCTTATTGGAAAAATATCACCACCTTCTTCCATTGGACATACATTTATCATTACTAAAACTGATTATTTTGCAAAATGGGTAGAATCTATTCCTCTCTATTCCACTACAACTGATGCAATATGTCATTTCATATTCAAACACATTATTTCTCACTTTTGTCTTCCTTCTTCATTGATTTCAGATAATGGAACTCCATTTAAGAGAAATGATGTGAATAAATTATTGGAAATCTTTCATATTCAACATCACTTTTCAACGCCATATTACCCACAATCAAATGGACAAGCAAAATCAACTAACAAGAATATTGAGAAAATTCTACAAAAAATAGTAAGTAAACATAACAAATATTGGAATACTCAACTAACTTATGCATTGTGGGCCTACAGTACAAGTATTATAACATCTATAGGAAACACTCCTTATAACTTTGTTTATAGTGTTGAAGCAATAATTCCCTTGGAGTTAGATATTTCTTCATTGCAAACCACTCTTAGAATACTTATTGATGATACTACATATAAAGATCAATGATTACATTAGCTTGAAATGCTTGATGAGTGGTGTATTAACACTCTCAAGCATCTCCAATCTTATTCTAGTTGAATGCAACATACTTATAATGATCATGTCATCCCTCATACATTTAGCAAGGTGACTTGGTGTTGTGTAAAAAAATAGTGTAATGTAAATGCTCTTCCAAATGAAAAAGGAAAATTCAGCCCTAATTGGTTAGGACCTTATGTAATCAAAGAAAACTATGGGTCTAGTACATACACATTAATGAAAATGGACAATACACCTCTAAAAGAACCTATTAATGTCATGAATTTGCATTGGTATTATGCATAGAATCCCCTCTTTTGAATAGTGTGTTAAAGCAGTGTTGTTAGATTAGATAGATGGTGTTCTATTTTATATCACATTGCTTCACTTTTTGACAAATGATATTAGTGTTTTAGAGTGTAAAGTGATTATTCAATTAGTTTGAATTATTGTTTTTAGTTTCTATACTATTCAAAAGAAAATATTGTGTGTTATATTAATTTAGATCCTTATCTGCATTTAATTTTATTATATCATAGGCACATTTAGTTTAACATAACATACTTTATCATAATGTAGTATCTAATATAAACTAATTTTTTTTTAATTAGATCACATAAACATTAAATTATGGAGATATTTATTAAAAATTATTACAAAGAATATTTATTAAATCACATCGACATTTAATTCAATATAAGATCATAAAAACATAAACATCAATGCTCATATATATCATATATATCATCAAAGGTTCAATGTACATATATCAATGAATACAATGCTAATACGGCCTATGAGTGCTATAACCCTCGATGCTTGGTGGTGGCATCTATCGTGAGACAATAGAATTTGATTGTGTCTTGCTCAAGAACCTCATGGCTACTTGTAGGCCCCACACCTCTCCCCTCATATCCACCTCTCATATGAGTTCCTTGATGTGATCATGCTTTATGTGATCCCTCTTTTCCTATAGCCTAGCCATATCTCTCTCCAACCTAGAGATTTATGCTTGGAGGGTGGAATATGTCCTACTACCTAATGGACCTTGAGAGTCTTGGAGCTCATACAACCCTATCTATAGTATTAAAAGATATCTTGTAGCTAGGTCAATGTGTTTGGATACACTCTCATATGTTATCCTCAATCTACCAAAAGACTCGAAGAGATCTACATGTTTCCCCATGGAGGGTGGGGGTGATGGAACCTAATTTTTTTTTTATGTTCCATCTCAAAATATTGTCACATTTTGAATGTTGGGTTGGTATCTAAAAGCTTAGGGTTCTACTTGTCATCATTGTTGAAGGGTTTTTATATTAGCTTGGAATCTTTCCTTAAGAAACCCTTAGCTCTAACACTTGCAAGGAACTAATTTGTTGTTGACCTCCTATTGCCCATTGTCGGTCACATTAAAACATATTATTTCATTAACAGTCATCAGGTAACTAGTCCCTCATGCCTAGGTCTGAGTTTCTCATTTATATATATAAGGTTGAATTAAAGGGCTTTTTAGCCTTTACATCCTTTGTATTTTATGACTTAGGAACTTTTGAACCCATTTTCTTGTATCATCCTACAAGGCGCCCCTCATTAGAAAAACTTGTGGGCATGTTCTTAAAGTTTTCACTTAAGTCCTGTCGACCACCTCTTTTTATCGCTCATCACAGATTGCTTTTGAAGTGTATGTTTTGAATCAACGATAAGCATGGTATTGTTTTAGCTTTTCTCATCACAGATAGCTTTGAGAGCTCTTAATATGAAATAGCAATGGGCGATACTCTTGCCTCTCTTTATAATGATTGATTTTTCACCTATCACAAATGGCTTTTGAGCCTTCAATATTGTATTAGCGATCAACGATGGCATCTGGTCTTTCATTCTTCTCTTCATCACTCATCACAGATGATTATGTAATAATAATTTTTCAAATTGTGATGAGAGATATGTGGTATCTTATGTGTTTCGTTCATCACGGATTAGTTTTGAATGTCAACTTCTATATTAGCGATACGCAATGAAAATGTTCAATGTAATCACTAGGATATATCATCGCTAATTGCTTGCAAAATGAATGAAGAGAATTATTGATGAGTGATGGCCTTGATTCTTTTCTTTTATTGCTCATTGTGGGTTCATTCCAAAGCTTAAGTTTCAAAATAGTGATGAGTGATGGAGTTGTGGACACAAAAAAAGTATCCCTTTTTCCTTGCTTGATTATGGAATAATTAATGATAAATTGGACTTAATATCACCTTGGTCTAGTGTTGTGAGGTGTTTCACACATCCACATCAGGTCTTGGAGAAAATTGAATAAAATGCATGTCTTATAAAGGTGTTGTAAAGTGGTGTAAATCACTTTCACATTTTTCTAGACTTTTATTAGGAATTTAAATGGTCCTTTCTTCCTTACTTTTGAATTAAATATTATTTTAATTCAAAAGTTAGCTTTTCCCTCTTCTTCTATAATTAAATAATTATTTTAATTATTTAATTATTCATTAGCCTTTTATCTCTATAATTAAATAAATGTTATATTTATTTAATTATTTATCCTTTCTTTATCTCCCCAATTAAATAATTATTTTTAATTATTTAATTATATAATTTGTTCTCACCTTTCTTTTTAAATAAATAAAATTAATACTTTATTTATTTCTCCTATCTTGGCCACCCGAACTAAATAATATTTATTATTTTCTCCTATCACCTCTTTTTTGTGCCAATCTTATCTTCTACCTCAAGCCTTTATCTATCCATGTCTTTCTTCTATCAATTAACCTCCACCATTAATTATGTTATTTTCTAATTTAATCTTGGCCCTTGATCATGATCCTTATTCTATCCATTCACTTAACTCTCCTCTATACAAGGATACCTTTAAACCCTAATTCATGATTAATTCCATCACCATTAATCATTCATTCATATTGTCAAGTCAAGCAAGCAAGAATCAAACATTCAAGATAGCATTCAAGCTCACTTATAAGGCATTCAAGAGCAAGATTATTCATCCATTGTTGTAGGAATTCAAGATCCATCATCATGGAAAGTTTCTAATTTCATTTTTTCATATTTCATGCTTCATTATTTTATGTCATCATTTTGGTTTAATTACCTAAATGGGGTTTGACCAAGGAAAACCCCCAATCCCTAACAATAAACATTTTCTCTCTCTTCCTTTGTGTGATTGTATATTTAGGTGCTTGATGGCTTGGACATCATTCAAGGATAGGTTTGAAACTTTTTGAAGTCATCTCCCTTTTGCAAGGTCAAAATATACACAAAAAGTCACTTTCAGGCCTAAATTTGATAGTTTCAGAACCAAACACCTAGAGGAACAGAAAGTGTAGACTAAGAGCTTTTGTTTCCACTTTCAGATTTTTAGAAAAGCCAAAGTGGACTAAGTTTCCAACAGTGGAGACTTAGTCCCACTACACCTATTTTTCAATAATTTTTGTAGATTCAGATACCCATTTGGTTGAAACGAGCTCTGGAGCAATTTTCCAGATTTGGGACTAAGTCGTCCGACTTAGCGTAAGTG
The DNA here is from genome assembly GCA_007258455.2 of Sequoia sempervirens. NCBI lineage: Eukaryota > Viridiplantae > Streptophyta > Pinopsida > Cupressales > Cupressaceae > Sequoia > Sequoia sempervirens. Next base: position 83,144,147 of record VDFB02086081.1, on the reverse strand, counting down.
TCCTAGTTGACCAAAAAAGAAAACTTTTCAAAATTTCAAAGACATATGCAGTCTTCATTCCAACCTATGTAAGTTTCCAGGTTCACTCTTTCTATTTGGCTTCTTTATCTTGACTTTTATTACATTCAATCTATCTGCATATCACAATGTGTTTTTAAACAATCCGCATCTCATTAGTTTTGCATTAATAATAAACATATTTTATCAGTTTATTGTGTTTAGTACATTAAATTTAGACATATTTAATTCATACTTGCATTAGTTTTGAGTGGGGAAATTGTCCATTTTGGCCTACCTCTCTCCTTTTAGGTGAAAAACCCTAGAAGTGCAAGAGAACCTTGGGTTCCAAAATATTTGTCCACGGGAGTTATCTATTCAAAGTTTCTTTCACTAATAGATCTTATGTGTGATGTCTTTTGTATAATTGATTCTCATGCAGGTGCACATTTCTTAATCTGGCCTCTTCACCTTATCTCCTATCATTGACGCAATCCAAAGTTCAAAGAATGAATTAGTGATGCATGATGGGAAGGTGAATGCGATCGAGGAGGGGCCATAGATCCAAGGGCTAAGATTCCATCACTTGGATGCTTGCATCACTGATAGAACTAGTAAGGGAGGAAATCTATCACTGATAAGCAATGACTATTGAAGGAAAAGGAAACATGGCAATATCCTGAGGACATTGTATAAAGAAAAGAGGAAAGTAGTAGGATGAGTAGAGAACCATTGATGTGGTTTTAAAGAAAGATGATCCAATGGGCTGAATTTCATCATGGCAATACTCTCATCACTGATTGAACCTTGGAATTTGGGGTGGGTTTGTGATAAGAAATGAAGTGTATAAGGGAGTGTTCTCTTTAAACATTGGTTTTGTGTAATTCATAGATATTAATGAAGGAGAAAAGATTGAGTTGGTTATGCATGATAATTGTTAGATCACATATGATTAATGAAGATTAAGGAAAAACATAGCAGCATTTGAGGTGGAATCATTGTTTTCTAGGAACAAGTTGCTAAAGGCCAAAAAACTATGCTCATGATCACTATGGATGAAGTTTTAAAGCATCAAAGATCAATTACCAAGATTCAAATTTGAGCTACTAAGTTAACAAATCGCTTGCATGAGGATTTCTTATATCATTAACTGATGCATGCTCCAAATCATCTATTTAATGCAGATTGCTTGTTATTCATTTTCACCATTTTTTAGTCAGTAGAGATTATGAGGTGTAGGTTAGTGAAGAAATGTGTAAGTGTTAATTTTTCCTAAGCTAAGAAGTGATTGTTCTTCTCCTGGGTAAGTTAGTCTTTATTGATGGTGTTTTCTACACAACAACAACTCAAACAGAATATAATATCCTATCTCTCTTGAAAG
>VDFB02086081.1:83122921-83142669 GCA_007258455.2 Sequoia sempervirens | reverse complement strand
GGCACATTCTCCTTGGTCTATGGGAAAGTAGCATGATTGAGTACCAACAATGATGAATCATAGGGAGTAGATGGCACTATCTCTTGACTACCTACATTGTTTTCCACCTCATACTGGAAGACTAAAGTTGATGTCTAAAATTTTGGATAGTCTAATTCAGAATGTTGACTTGTTTTATGGAGCCTACACCATCTTGATAAAGAAACCTCTGCTAAATATACACCTCTTGGAGGCTTTTCATGATTGACTAGAAAATCCAATGGGGGTGGGGATACCTCCATTGTTAGGCCTTTTATTCCAAGTTTTGTTCTATCTAGGTGGTTGTTTCCTGTCAAACCCTTGTCCACCAGCCTAGCCTCTATCAAAGTTTTGGCCTAAATACTATCCTTTATCATAATTCTATCCTCTATCATTATTATATCCTCTTTCATTATTATATCCTCTTTCAGGATGATGACCTCTATCAAAATGTTGTCCTTGTTGAATTTCTTAATTTTCTCTGCTATTATTGAACTGCATTCTTCTTTGAGTAGCTTGGAGTTGATTGTTCTAGTTTCTCAAATGAGTTACCTCCATGTCCAGCTTCTTCACTTGTTCAGTCAATTCATCCAGTCTCTCCTTATCAAAATTTCTATATGGAGGCTGATTTGAATTGTTTTGGGGATATCCTACTATAGTACTAGTATTCAGTGATTGGTTTAGTATTTCAGAATTCTATAGATATGTAGGAAAGTTAGCCTGAGGTTGTGGATGGAGAGGTTGATTTATATTTTGCTGAGGGTAGCTAATTGTGGGTGGAACTTAACTCACAGGAGGTCCTAGGTGAGGAACTAGAGGAAACTAAGGTATCAGATTCATGATAGAGTATGATTGATGAGAGCCTAATTAAGAGTTGGGACCTACCCAGGGTGAGTAGTGGGTCCTAGTGATGGTAAAGGCCTAGATAAATGCTATCTTAAAGCAGTGCTAACCTTCATAGCCACTACATATAGATCAAGTAATGTATTAGGAGGGTTATTTTTCCACTTCATGAAGGTAGTGGTTAAACTGCCAAGTCCCTCATAATAGAATTCTAAAGAAGTGGCCTCATCAATAGCATAAGGAGCCTACAGTCAAGTATAGGCATGATGAAACCTATTGTTAAAGGACCCTATGGGCTCATGAAATTATCTCTTAACATTGATGAATTGGAGATAAAGCTCATTGGGACTACTAGGAATCCTAAACTTCTATAGAATTATAGTCTCCAATTCAGTCCAATTCTGAATAGACCCAGTAGGAAAATGATTGTACCAATAGAATGCATCTTCTCCTAAGGAATAAGGAAAGAGCCAACATGCTACATACTCATGATTAATTCCCCTATCTTTAAGGAAAGTCTAAAAGATCATGATGTGTTCCTCAACAGTTCTATTGGTGTCATTAACATGAAATTTGGAACAAAAGTGTTCAGGGTTCTTGGGCATGAAATTGTAATTATTGAAAGTCAATGGAGATGGGTTATTCTCTAGGAAAGCCATTGGTGGAGGTGGGGGTGGTAATGGCTGATTTATGACTGACTGAGGTTATTGAATGGGAATGTCCTCAGAATTAGATGAAGATGAACTTGATGAAGATGAGGATGATGGAGATGATGGGAGTGGCTGGGTAGATGATGACTCACCCCTTCTTCTAGTCCTTCTTGACCTGGTAGGAGCTAACAATTCTTGAAATTCCTCCTCTTCTAGTGTAGATCTAGTTTTCCTTCTAAATCTTTCAGGAGAGATAGAAGACATAAATTGATCCAACTTGCTTATTCAAGCCCTCCTAGCACTAATCTATTGATGTTGTTTTATGCATAACAACTCAGACAGAATATAATATCCTATCTCTCTTGAAAGGTAAATATCTATCAGAAAGCCTCAAGAGATAACCCCAAGGTCTTTAATGCCAGGTCTTGACAATGCAAAAACAACTTAGTGATAATGTGAAAATATTGGTAATCACAAAGGAACCTTACTACATGAAAATAATCAATCCTTAAATTTATCATATCTAGCAATATGGTGATACTTCCAATTCTAAATCTAACCCAAATGATAAATAAATAACAAAATATAAGGGTTTCAAAGAGATTTCCAAGATTAAAACTAATCCTAAGATTAACAATGCAAATGATAAACACTTGAAATGGACCAATCCCACAGAAACTAATTCCTGCTTGACCCAGATAAATCTGCAATCTTACAGAAATAGTGCAATCTTCTAAGGTATTAAGGATTTTTAGATCATGAACATTCATCCAAAACAATCTTATTGCAATTTTAGTGAACAAATAATCACAATTGAACTAAGCACAATGAATGTAAAATTCCATGCTAACTTTGCAAAGCAACTAACAGTCAACTAGCTACAAAAGGGTGGATGAGGGATTGCTACAAACACTTCAAGCATAAAACATTAATGAAATTGAATCATATCTAATTATAAATATAACATATATCTAATATTTCTCAAGAAATCTCAAAAGATAGAATAGGAAGAACCACACCAGATAAATCAACACAAAAGAATTCACTAAGAGCAAAATGTCTTCAATTGTATTGAATCACCCAATAACAACAACAATTCTTGGGTTTTATGTTACAATACTTTCTCAAAATGAACTAACTTCTAACTCTAACTCTTTCTATATTGCTTAATTCGCTCTAATTTCAAACTATCTAGCCCTTACAAATGAGGCAAAATGTCATACTTATAGAAAACCCCCAAGATATGTTGACCGAATTAGGTTTACAATAATAACAACTACAAACAAGTTGGCCCAAGAGGAATTAAAAATAAAATAAAATATGTATTAAATGCATGGGACTCATCTACTTCAGCCTAGGATCTCCAATGTAATTCGGTCCAATGCATGTGAAGGAGAAGGAGAATAATGGGGAAGCACAAATTCCAATGTAGCCTTGTATTAAATACTCTTTCCCCTATCCTTATCTATTTGATCTTTCACCTTCAAGAAGATTCCATCTAAGTTGGCCAAGGGTGGAGTAACCAGCACTTTAAATTTCCTCTCCATAGATTTAATCTCATCCCTTGATTAATTGATGACTTTATCCCAATCTATCCCAAGGGCTTGATATTTATGAATTATTGCAATGCAAATAGCTACATCATCCAACTGATGTTCAGTGACTAGACCATCGATGATAGTTGAATACACATCTCCTCACCATTTTCTCAACTACTCCAGGTTAAGACACTTTGGCACAAATCTCTTTCTCCCTATCATCACCTCAAAGAAGGAAATTCACTTATTGTAAATTTCAGTCAAGGTGTCTTCAATTTGTTTCCCTTGTTAATGCACTTTCTTCAACACCTTCTACCTTATTTCCAAAGCCTCAAACTATTCCCAAGGTTCTCCAACTTTGGAGGAAGGAAGAATTCCATCACTTACCAATTTATCCACAGTATACTCCATCATGGTCATAATGTTTTGCAATAGGAGATCCACATTCTCCTTATCCTATGCCAACACATTCCTTAGCCAATCTAATTATCTCATTGCATCTCCTCCAATTGAAAGAATTTATTTGATAGCACCATATCCCTTAGTTTTCACCCCTTCTAACTAGCCGATTCTAGCATGCAGGGTGATTTTCATTCTTTCCAACTCAAATATTGTCTCTTGTGGCAAGAGGCTTGCAACAGATGATGAGGAGCTGATGGAATACAAGGGTTTCATCAAATACTACAAATATATTTTAAGTTTATCATTTTCCTTCTTCAAATCCTACTTAGGCTGAGCCTCTTTCCTCAATCTACCCAAGATCATAGCAGTAGAGCCCTCATATTCTTCAATCTCTTGTTCCATGGAAGTAGGCCTTAGGTTGATGGTCTATACATTGTAGTCACTTCAGGTCACATCATCTATATTCTTATCAGGAGCAAGGGTAGCAATGTGAGCCACCTTGTTATTTGCTTCATCTCTCTCTATCTTGGAAATGACCCTGGCTTTCTTCTTTCCTTTATCCTTTCCTATATTTTCCAATAGCTCATCCAAATTGGGAGGGGTGTCATCTACAATAATCCATTTACTCTTCAATTCTTTATCCAACCAACCTAGAACAATAGATTCTGATTGTACTTTGCTTTATCCAATCTCATCATATTGATCCTTGGGTGTATCTTCACTCAAATCATGTTTCTCATAAACCTCGTTAGCTTTATATTCTTTCCCTTTATCATGCTCTTCCTCTTCATGCACTGGTGATGGAATCCTAACCGGAATTTCCTCTCTCTCAGGAGGTCTATCTTCTTCACCTCTAATAGGAGAATCCTCATAAGTTACCAGGGGAGACTATAACACCACCTCTATTTCTAGCTCAACATGATAGAGCTCACCTTCTTTAAATTTTTCTCCTTCTGTATCTTAATGAGTTTATGCTTCTTTGAATTCACCTAGTTCACCTAGTGCACCATGAGCTTCATGAGGAGGAGGAATATCATCATGTTGTTCTATAGCAAGAGTGACTGGAGGATTATCCTTCCTCGACACACTGTCCTTAGGAAAAGGTGTTCTTGATCTTCTCATGTACACTTGTGTTTTCTCACCTGATATTTCCACATTAAGAACTGGTGGGTGAAATTCACCTCCTTCCTTGGAAGTCTCCTTTTCTTTTTGAAAAAAACTTATTATTCTTCTTCTTTTGGGCATAGAAGCACCAACTTCTTTATCTTCCTTCTCAACTTCATCTTTTGTTGGCTTCTTGGTCTTTGAAACATGCTTCATTTTCTTTGCAATAGGATTTCTTTATTTTTTAGCCTCCTGTACCTCTTCTTCTTGAACATCTTTAATCTTAATCTTCAAAGGAGAGGTCACCTTTCCCTTACCCTTACAATCTTGTTCAGTCGATTCCTCAGAATTGGAATGAGACTCCAAGTCTCCCATTAAATCATAGGCGCATTACACACCTTCACTTTCTAGTTCCCACATCTTATGCTTAAGCCAAAACTTTGTATATTTAATAAGTGGAGTCATAATATGTTCTAACTTTCTTTTCTCTTCTTCTAACCAGTCTATTTCTCCCATTGGTTTATCCTTCACTACCTCATAATCATGGCCCTAAATTAGATTTGCATCATCTTCAACTTGGTCTGGAATAGCCTTCACATTATATGGTTGAACCAAGTTCACTGGTAGCATGGAGAACTTCTTCCTTTTGATCTCAAATTCATCATTGCAATTGGCCTAATAGTCTTCTATATCATTCTTGTGATCATACTCTTTGTTGGCCTTCTTCTACGATTTTCCAATCCTATCAAACCTATATCTCTTGGAATGAAAGGATAACCCAAGAGTTCTCATTTCTTCTTGAGAAGCATAGGCCAAATTAATAGAAGGGCATGCCTCACTAGTGCCTATCTTTAGAGGAAAATATCCATTGAATCCAATCTTATGCTTATCCTTCTTCACAATTGCATCAAAATCACATATTTTCCTTGTGACCTCCAAAAGTATAATATGATCAGTGGGATACCTAGGAAGTCTATATGGAGCCCTCTGATAACCATCTATCCTTATATATGAAAAGTTTGGAAACTATACAAACCAAGCCCCATACCTTTTTATTAGCTCCTTGGCATTGTTAAATATCCTTACATGCTCTGCACCTTGGAGCAGCCTAGTGATGTACATGGTGAATGCATCATTCACCCTCCTATAGCTTGAGTTACCCAGATGTAGCTGTGGATAGAATTCATAAATTACATCCTATCTAAACACAACCCTTGTACTTAGTCCTTTGTATGGATGAAATCTAGCCAAGGCATAAAACATGTAAGAAGTCATTTTAAAGGTCTTTGTCAACACAACATTACACATCTATTCATGAATCATGGCACTTATAATGCCTTCCCAATGATAATTAACATTCTGCTCCATCCTCACAATAAGATGGAACATCCAATTCTCAAATACTTCTGCACTCTTCAACCCTACCACCCTACTGAGAAGGGTGATAACATCATAGTATTCCTTCTTGAATTTAGCTCTAAATGGTTGCTTAGGTAGCTTGGAAAAGTGGGACTTAGGCTTCTCCAACTAGGAATTGATGACCTATTGGTACTTGATGGTATCTTCCTCATATAACTTCTTCACCATATCCATATCAAAAGCCACCACATGAGACCTATTTGGCATGTCAAAGGTTTGGGAAATAGACATAGGATTTAAATTTTCTAGAATTCTGCCTTGGGGACCAACTATCCTTTGTGTACCCCTATCATTGTGTCTAGCACACTCAAGCACCAACTCATAACACTGTACTGTTAGAGGGAATCCAACTACATGTGCCAACCCTGATTCCATTGTCCTTCTGGCTAGCAAGGGGAGATTTTGTGCTGCCATCCTTGCCTTGAACTCTTCATAATCCCACAGTCCAACATTTGTATCAGTTACCTCTGACCATATGGAAATTAGCTTGCTCTCATAGATTCTACTCTTGATATCTATCTTGATTCTTTTTTCCTTCGAAATAGAAGAGCCCTTATGCTTGGATCCATCACTTTACCCTTTGTTCCACTTGTCACTACCTTACTTGATTTAGCCTACATTCGACAAAGAAACCATAATAAAGATCATGTGAAAACCAAGTTAATTAATCAAAAATGACATATTCATCCTCAATATAAGTCCCAAGATAGGAAAAGTGCTCTAAAACCTTGTAAAAATTAATCATCTTAGAGTTTGGGTTTTCAATCCTTCTGCAGAATCCAAGCCAGAGAGGAATTTTAGAAAATTCCCAACCAAGTAGATTTTAGTGAAATAAACATAAAAGCATATGGTAATCACTTAAATAAACTTTCATTAACTAAGAAATAGCATGATACATCCTTAAATAATTCAAATTGATCATACAAAGCATAATCATCAACTTATAAATCATGCAATCTCTTAGTTCTTCATTTTCAATAAAGTTTAGAGAATTCTACCCAAGACAAAAATTTGTGAAAACAACAATAGTCAACGAATTTTGGGAAAATGAAGGAACAAAGGAAATTTTGGTAAAATCTAGAGGGAACAGAAATCCACAAAGTAGGCATAACTCTAAATTATTTCACATTTTGGGAAAACAAATAGAAAATGAAAAATCGGGGAATTCCGCTAGCAGAGGAAAATCCTGAAGTTGAAGGAAAACCCAAATGTCAATGTTTTCTCACAAATTCACTCAAATTGATCAAACAATCACAAATCTGAGTATCTTGGGCCTAAAACTAGCTTGATTTAGACCTCCTATAGATCATCTTTGAATTCAAAACTCATCCTAAGGTAAATTGACAGGAATTGGTGATGCCCTAGGTTTGAAACCCTAAAATTCTTCCATGAATGCATAGGACAAGCTTAGGCTCAGCTTAATCATTTTCTAGGTTTAGAAAATGTTCTTTATGGCCACACAAGTTAGCTACCCCATGATTAAATCGAGAGACAAGCTTATAAAATAACTTGGGATCGACAATCCAACAAAATCGAACAACCTTAGCTTCAAGATATTCAACACCCAAACATGCAGGAATTTGAACTCCAATTACACCCAAAATGATAAAGAATCATTCGCATTCAATAATCAAAATCATGGAAATGCATACATACCATTGATGAAGTGAGACTCGATTGTAGCAATGACAGAACAATCTCTAACACCTTAGCAAACAATAGATGATGCCCAGGAAAATCACCACCAAGTCCAAGAATTCACAAATTTAAAATGCCAAATCCATCCAAGCACTCACGATCATGCACTCCAGATTAGTAGAAATAAAATGATACAAATTAATGGCACAAAACTACCCAAAAATAAAATAAATACCTACCACATAAATCATACAAGCGAGCATTAATGCAGTCGATAAGACAAGCCAAACCAAAACCTAGGAGCCTGACAAGGAGATGGAATTTCAAAGAAATCTGTTCGTCACAAAATTCCAGGAAGGACTAAAATATCCAGATCAAAGTAAAAGTAACTGGCACTAGGTTTACAAAGAAATTGGGAAATTTCACCAGGAGTGGATTTTCGTGAGAGCAGTGAAAAAACCAAAAATTGTCCCAAACTTAAGATTTTCAATATACACCATAGAGGGATCACCAAGATAGGTAAAATAAACATTCAAGCTCATGCCAAAGCAAGGTAAATCCCCAAGATCGAAGGGCCTAAACACTAGGAACGAAAGAAAAAGGGGGTCCCTACTTTCAGCAGGGCGTGTGTGCAAAAAATTGCACAACAGTCTTCAATTGGCCTCTCTGTCATTCATGCTCTAGTTCATCTCGTAATTCATTTTTCTAGGACTAGTTGTGATTTTTAGGGTTTTTGGGTGTATTTCCCTACAAATTTGATTTTGAGGCTTTTTAGTTAGTTTTTTCTTAATTTAGTCTTGCTAGTTTTCAACCTTTGTTCTACGAGATGGGAAATTCTTGTATGCCAATTCAACCAACTAGGAGGTCTAGTCAGCTTAATGCATTTGAATGTTATGAGGATATTTTTGTACCTAAGCAAGAAGTCATGGTGAATTATGAGGTTTTAAAGGGTAAGAGGAGGGCCTATGGTCATAAGAAGAAAACAATTTTCTAGAGTACTTACAACTTAAGGAACATGACCATTTCAGAAGAATTGATCAAGTTTAAGGGTAAGGAGTTGGCTAAGCCTATGAAGAAGGCTACGAAAAGAGAAAAGGGTTATAAGGCCTACCTTAGAAAACATAATTCTCCCATTGTGCTCTCTGATATTCCTTCAGATGTTGGAGGAGACACCAAATTGGGATGTGGAAAGTATCTTCACTCTCTGGTGCCATATGAAAGCTCTGATGAGGACATGTTGATGTTTCCTTCAATTTCATCATGAAAAAGGAGTGGTCGAGCATACTCCAATGTCGATGACTTCAAATAGAGTTTTCTACTTGTTTTTGATTTTTATGACACCATGTTCTTTTCTTAGGAGGTTCTCTTTTCAACCTATCCATGGTTTTAGTTTTTCACTCTTCCATGTTGATGTGGAAGTCCTCCAACTTGTATGATACAAAATCTTTTATTCAACGTGGACATGGTGACAATAGCTAATGGTACCCTGTACATGAATTTTGTCTTTTTCCTCCCCTTTCATTCAAATGATTACATAAAACTACCTAGGGAATCTCTCAAAATTAGTTGAAATTAGGTTTTGAAATGAAATAAAATGTAATTGTAACTCAGTTGGATGCTTGTTGTTCTCCTGTTTATAAAGGGGATTTCATGGCTGAAAAGGAGAGAGTTTAGAAAATTTTGATTCTAAGAAAGGTCTAGGTAAAGGCTATGCTCAGAGAGTAGTAGAATATAAATAGATGAGTTGATGAATATATTAGAAGAAAGTCTATGGAATGATTCATAATGTATGTTGAACTAAAAATGGTTTTAGAAAGTATCATCAGTAATGAAAGAAAATATTAGTTCTAAGATATGTGATCTCCTATGTATTTTCCTTGCAAATTATGGATGAAAGTGTTAATTATAGTTTCATTTGTATTATATCATTTGCACTAAATGAATGGGTTTGTTTATGCTTCAATTAAATGAGTTGATTTAATGCTAAAATAAGATCATCAATTTGTGGGAAAAGGATATAGGATTTGGTAAGGAAGAAGTGTTTTAAATTCAATGAGTTGGATGCCACAAAGTAGCATGCCAATAGTCCCCTGATTACTGATTTTAAAGTGTAGTTGTATTACTAATTGATTGCAAAGTATGACTCCAATGTTTCCTTAGACTAGGCACTTGTCTTTCCATTAGCTTATCTTATGATTGACTAAACTAGTGTTGAACCTAGCCAAAGATTTGATATGTGAATGCATTCATAAATATTTTAAATCAAACCATACAAACCTTTAGTAGCACTGCATTCCATGCAATAAATAGCAATTTTGTAAGAGGTCTACCAAGCCTTTAATGATATTTTCTTACTTTCACTTCCTAAGGAATACAGCTATGTATTGAAATTTTCTTGATAAACTAGGGATATTATGAGCATAAATAGGATTACCATACTGGGTTTCATAGAGCCTGAAGAGAAAAAGTGGGGTTTTAATGCTTCACTTAGGTGTTGGCTAATCCTCACCCTTACTAACAATAAAGTTTTGGCATATTCATAGGTAAGGGATGAGATTAAGTTTGGTTCATAAAAAAATAAAAATAGAAATGGAGACTCTGCTAGGGATCAAACTCAGAAATTTGGTTGTAGATTGGCTTATCAAAGAGTCATTCAAATCTTGAACTATTATTTATAATTGGAGGTTAAAATTATTGACTCATATTTTTCCATCCGAGTCACCAATAAAAATGGCGACTCTACTGGGAATTATTTAAGAAAACCTTTGCACTAGGTCATTTTTCTTTGATAGAGTCATGAAGGTTCTAAGTCAAAGTGCTCACTAAAAGTGGGTGGCAACTCCAAAGAACTTTGTACCAGTGAAAATTGTTGTAAGAAGCTTAAAGTGATAGTAGTTAGTGAAAAGCCAATAAGGGCATGGTTTAGTGGTCATGTCACTTGGTTGTAGTGATGACCACCAGGGTTTAAACCCTTACTGGGCCAAAGTGCTCACAAGCCTTCTACCTTCACTAGGCCAATGCACTCATGGGTTTGGTTGCTTCTTAAGGTTTCTTGTACCCAGTTCATAGCTCCAGTCAAAAGTATTTACCCCTAATAATATGGCTGCATTGCACCTTTAAAACAAAATTACTTGGTGAAAGAAAATTCATAACTATTGAAGTTTTGTCCTCTACAAAGGAGGTGGTGACTCCATGCAAAGAACCTAATAAAGCATGATATATACAAATATATCTAGGTATTTCCCCCTATTTTGATTTGTAAGAAGAACTAAATTGTAAGAAATCCATTTTTAGAGATATGGAAGAAGTACTTTATTCCCAATTTAGTGAGTTAAAGCACTAGGGAAGGGAATAGTGATGGTCATTTCACATACTTCTGACCTAAAATTTGTAGTATCTAAATGGAATGGAAGAAGTATGCTTATTTTTGTAATTTTCCTTTTAGAAAGTTTTAAGGCATGAGTATAATTGAGTTGTGTAGCTTTATAATCATGTTGAAGTAGTTAGTATTTGAATAATTAATAAAGATATAGGAGAAATTTACCATTCCCCTACATTTTCTAATAAAACATCAAGTGAAAGTATGTCAAGCATACAACTCCTAGAGTAACCTCAAAGGAAGTTCTCTATTGAGAGATGTAAGCCATTAATTTTTCGTGGTATTAAAGGTTTTCCTAATAAGATCTTTGATGATATTAGGAAACATTTACCAAAATTTATAGGGAAAAAATCTGAGTCAGCTTCTAATCACTTGACTGCATTCATAGAGTTGATAGATGATTTTGAAATAAATCATGAGGATGTTGTCATGAAATTTTTTTCTCATTCATTAAAAGAGAATGCTAGAGATTGGTTTTCATTTTTACCAATCTATTTTATACCTATGTGGAATGGTTTCATGGTTACATTTATGGATCAATTTGGTGAAAGGGTTAATCCTATCTTGTTAAGGAAAAGAGTTATGGAAATCCAAAAGGATGAAGATGAGTAGGTTCCTACTTTCAACCTCATATTTGAGCAAGAGATAAGAGATATTCCTAAATACTTAAGACCTAGTGATGTAGAATTTTTGAATATGTATTTATGAGCATTTGATAATGAAATGAGTTACTTGATAAGGGATAAAGAACCCAAAACATTGCAATAGGCTTGTCACATTGCTATGGATATTGAAAACATTGTGAAATATTTGATGATGAAAGGACATGTGGTTGCAAGTTTTTCTTGTCCTAGTTCACATCAAGTGAGTTTATCTCCTAAAGATACAAGAGTTGATCTAGGTGATAATGCTTTAGGTATCACACCTTGTTCACTCTCACATCATGTTAATTAGGAACTGATTTAGGATAGACATCGACAAGTTTCATATAATAATGATAAGATGTTGTTAGTCCAAAGATTATCTAACATGAAGATATATGAGAATGAGTTTCCATATGAGTTGTTAGCAAGGTTCTTAGATGCCCTGCTAGAAATCCCTAAAAGGTTATGACCCGAGGATTCACCTTGCATTGACCTATTATGTGACATTTATGAGCTAGGGCTTAATACCTTTTCCAAGGACTTGAAGCCTCAGGATTTTGATAAGATAATTGATTGGATTAGAATCGCTGAGGAAGCAAAGCATGACTATGAACAAAAAAAGGGGTCTCAAAATGGAAAACGTTCTAGCCTTACTAACAAAGACCAAGAGTTTACTCAAAAAATGGATAAGGATGTTTCTAAAAATGAATGTTTGCATAATAGTATGTGTAGACATAGAAAATGTACTAATTAACACTACACATCTGATCCTGAATACTAACACCATTTCATCCTAAATCATTCATTAGTCTAACCATTTAATCAGATACCCTTATGTGATCAAATTCACCAATCATCTTCTCTTAATTAAATAAATCATCTTATTTAATTAAGTTGTTCCATTCCATTAATTAAATCAATCAACCTAATCTAATTATCTCTATTTAATTAAGTAATTCATTTTATTTGATTAAATCTCTAAAGTCATCCTATTAAATTAAATAAAGTAATATTTATTTAATTTAATCTAACTTTCACCTTCTTTAGTTAAATAAATCAAAAATATTTATTTATCTCTAAAATCATATTCTTCTCATATTTGATTTAAATCAATCCATAAATCTAAGTCAAATATGTCACATTGGCTAATCTCTCATTAAATTAATTAAACTTGATTAATTTAATCTCTATCCATGTCCCATTCTCTAGCTTTTGTAACTTGCACATGAAAATAGATTTAATTCATTTATTAAATCTCTATTTTCTCTCAAAAGGCATAATAAAGGAATATTCCTCAAATTTGAATTCAAAATCCAAGTGGGCTTTTTCCTTCCGACAAGGCATTTAATCCACCTAAAAATTCCTTTTTCCTTGAGCCAAGTGGCCATTACTCCATTTGACTCTCCCTCCACCTTGCCATTTCAACATTTTCAAATTTCAAATATATGCATTTATTGACACATTCTTCAAAACTTGCACATCCTTCATCCATTCACATGTTGACAAGTGGCATCTTCCCATTGGTTGATTCTTAGTCCCACATTTCTCTCTTTTGGGCATTCTACCATCTCAACATTTTATAAATAAGAGGTCTTATTCCTCATTTCATCATCCACAATTTGAGCAATGTTATTATACTCAAATCCATAACAACTTATCATCAATTTCATCCAAGCATAGTTAGCCTTCTTTTTTCAGATTTTCAACATGGAGCTCCATTTAATTCATCACCACAAGCATTCATCCTTCATCAATCATCTTCACCACATCATTGGAGTTGGGAAAGGGCTAATTTTCACTTCAAATTGGCACCAATTCTCCCATGAGATCAAGAGTTTGCATTGCTTTCAATAGGATTTAGCTTACTTTCTTGTTCTTTCCTATTTGGAGCTTTGCCAATGGACTTCATGGGGAATCCTTTTTCTTGCTTGCATTTGATCTAGTAATGTGTTTGTTTTTTGTGTTTTGCAGGTATTAGGATTGGGGTTCACATTCTGGCACTAGAAGGAGGGCACTCTTGAAAATTTTATCATGTTTTTGCACTAAATTTTGTATTTTCTTTGTTGTTTCTATGCCTATAGGAAACTCCACCACTGGAAGCTCAATTTCACTATTTAGCACCATTGAGAACTCAGTGTATCTATATTGCACCACTGCAAACTTCAAACTCTGACGCCCTACGTTTCCCACCAAGAATTCAAATTTTTAAACAACACTGCTGAATCTTTCTGGCTCGCTGGAATCTTTTCAAATTCTAAATTGCACCACTAACTTGAATAGTGACACCTTCATGCTCACTGGTTTGGCTACAGAGCAATGCTGACTAGTAAGCAGTGCTATACAACACCACTAGTAAGTTCAAATAGTGTCGCCTTCATGGGTTGCACTGCTAGAGGGAAGTAGAAAGTAAAAAATTATTTATTAGACATACTTTTTATCAAATTTTGGTTATTTGTTCTATTTTCTGCTTTCTTGACCTCTGTTTTTGCAAAACCTAACTAATTTTCTTGTAGGTTGGATTGATCAAAGGTGAAGAGGAAACGAAGCATGATGACCTCATTTCATGATACCAAGTGTTTTTAAACACTCTAGTGTTTTTTTAACACTCTTAGAGGATTCATTATTCCTCTTCAGGAAAATTTGTTATCTTTCATGCTTAGGACATACTAAATTCATTTTGGGATTTAAAAATAACTCTTTAAATTCTTGTTACAAAAGTCTTAAAATGAACTTTAGGACACAAACTTACTAGAATTGGTTTTTAGATTTTACAATTGAACAAGGTAAAATTTCACACTTATTTTGGTGCTATAAAAAAAAAGTCATTATTGCTTTGTGGGATTAAAATGAACATGTTCTACTTTGTTTTGTGATTTCTTACTCAAATTAACTTCATTGAAAAGATGTATGTTCTTCTTTCATGCCTCACGATGATCTTGAGAATCAAAAGGATTTTTGGTGGTCTTAAGTTGGGATAAAGTAATTACCTCCACACTTCATTTTGGGGCTTAAAATTGAACAAAAAATCTTGTGAGTGTAAGTAAGCCATTCGTGTGTGTTCTCTCTTTGTTTCTCAACAAAGATCGATCAAGTTATGGATATGTTTTCTTGCTATTTTTTAATCTTAGAGGGCCTGCCTTGTGTGAAAAAGTACTCACCCAAGGGAACGACTCAATTGGTAACACTCTATACCCAAGAGTATTTCCAACTAGGATATAAAAGTGGGTACTAGAACAAAGGCCAGTATCACATGGTTGGCTCTGACGAGAAGGGAAACAATGGTCTCTTGCCACGTTGGGTAAACTCCTACAAATAGAAAGTCCAAATTAAAACCCTTGTTGTAAGAAAGGAAAAAATCCTTATCTATTTATTGGTGCAAGAATGGTCATTCTGAAGCTGCCCCACACTTTTACAGTTTTTAGTAGAAATGGAAAGTATTCCATGGGAGTTTCATGCATACTAATGTTTGGATGGCTTGTATAAGTGAGTGTCATGGAGGGGAGCTTGTGGGGTCAAGCATCTAACTGTTCGCTAAAAATAAGTGTAGCTAGACTTGTCCAAGTGGGGACTCAACAAATAAAGTCTTTCATATCCATAGGATTGTGCTTGTTCTTGGTTACAAAACACTTTGATTGTTTGTAAACATTTGAAAACAAATATTTAACATTGGCATCAAAAATTTAAAACCCTTTAGGAGAATAAAATATCCTTGAACAAATTCACATGCTATTGCTTGCCCTTGGGATTTGTATCCTTAGAAGCTTCTAAGCACTTGGATTTCATCTCAATTTTCTCCTACTAAAGTCAACATTAGGTAACATTTTCCTTGATTTCCTTGATTTCCATATAATTCACTTTGTGGGGTGAAAGGAAATTAGGACATTAGACATCTAGTTTCAAACGTAATCAAGAATTTTTTGTTGTGAACAGAAGTCACTAAGCAAAGCTAAGAAACAATTGGACCCCATACATGTGCTTGGTCTCTTTTGGTCATATGGTTTTCATGCAAACATTGGTCTTTTGGTTTGAACTACTCTTAGAGAAAAGCATGTTCTTCAATATCTTGGTCTTGTAAACAAGTCCTTCTTAGGTTCATTTAGGATCAAACCAATCATTTCATCCATCTCAAACATCTATCAAAATCCATCCCACCAAACAACTTTAAAGCTTCAAAAGAATCATTATCTAGACTTGGGTACATCCTTAAACCAAATCAAAATCATTTGTTTAGTTAGGTATGTATTGATGAATTCTTCCTCACATACTTAGCTAAATTAAAACCCCTTTGAACAAATTTATCCTAAAGATCACATCCAACATCTTAGGGTTTACAAGTTCATTATCTAATCAAAACCATCAAAATCAAATCCTAAAGTCTAGCATTGATCCAAAGTTCCTAAACATTCCACACCCATATCATTCACCCCTTTCATCCTTCATCTCATCATTAGTCCTAAATCCCTTAGAAGTCAACAAGGTAAAAACACAAGAATAACATGGAATATAAATTTGATTCATACATCATGAGTGCTATAAATCAATGAAACTATCAAATCCTTACAATTCCAATTAATCGTCAAAACTCACATTTATACGATCCATACATGGGATCATTATCTCCCAAAAACCTCAATGGTACAACAAATGTGAGTGTGCCCACTCTAGATTTTGGAACAACTTTCCCTATGGTAGATTTAAATCAAAGTCCAAACCAACAAATATATCAACCAAACAACCAATTCATGATTCTTCAACAAAAAAACATTATCCCACCAAATCCATACATGCCAAATGTGAATATACCAAGTACAACTATACCAAACATGAACATTTTGAATCCACACTTGGTAAAATTTTGGATAGATATGTTTTCAAATCACATTAAAGTTGTTCAAAATTCATCACACCCATATGTCCCCCTCACCTTTCATAATCCTAATGACCCATCATCATCATTTCATGCAACCCCTCAAACCTCTCTCCCTACAACCTCACAAGGAGAAGGTGACCTATTTGGACCAAGGGGAATTTTTGATCAAACATAATCATTTCCCCAAGTGAGCATGCCACTCACTTTCCCACCACTCCCACCCTTGCCATTAACATTTGTATCACCTCTTGGTTTGGGGCTACCTTCTCTACCACCGCTCATCCAAAACATTTCCCCAACCATCAATCAAGGCATCATACCAAATCCTCCCCCTTTTCCATCAATATCACAACAACAAATGAAAACCATCCCCATAGAAAAAACAACCAACACATCATCTATCATCCCTCAAAACATGGTCTCTCAAGGACCAACCATATTGATCACAACATCCACCACTCAAATCCCAATTATCAATATGATGGTACCTCTTATCACCACAACAAGCACTATTCCAAAGCCACCTCCACCACCACCACCACCCAAACCAAACACATCAAACCAATTCAACATTTCGTTGCAAGTCACTCAGTAGGTTTCTTATCATAAGGCACTCCAACAAAACCAAAACTGAAAAGTTGCACAACTAGCTGCTCAACAAGCTGCACAAGCTGCTCAAGTTGCCCAAGGCGCACTACAAGCCCAACAAGCACAAGCCAAGGATCAATCGCAAGTCCAAGCTCAAGCCCAATACCAATCCCAACACACAAATGTTGTTCAAAATCCAAATAAAATGTTAATGACTCCATGTATCGATCCAAGTCAATGATCACATGATCAAGACCTATCCATCAACAAGCACATGGAAGATTTTTTTACCTCATCCAAATATCAAATCAACATACATCAAGAGTCACTTTTTGATCATGATAATAATCCATCAACAATACCCAACAATGATCTATTTCAAGGAGTGTTAGCATTATTTGATCCTATGATCAATGATCCATCGACCAATGATCATGTTGAAAATGTCTCTACATCACCTAATGAGTTAGAGGACATATCTCAAGAATTTATTCTAAAGCATGATCAACATCTCTCACCAAAGTCTAGTAATGGTTCTTTCCAAGACATATTGTCATCCTTCGACCTCATGATTGTCGATATTGAAGGAATCTTCAACTCAAATTCACTCAAAGATCAAGAGGATATTTAGCCACTTCCTATGCCTAATGATGATGTCCAAGAACCCTTTGTAAGCAATTCATATTTTGAATATGACCCATGTTAGGAACTTGATCCAAAACATGTCAAAAGCAATCCCAAAATTAATCAAGATCAAGAATTCATATCTCCAAGCTACTACAATGATCTAATGGAAAATCTCCTATCTATACAAGATGATCATATCGACATAGCACATACTCCTCCATATACCCATGAGATTCTTTCTTTGGATGGACATGTAGATAGTCTTCATTCAGAATAGGATTCCTTTACTCCTAAAATTATCACACAAAAGGAGTAGGTTATTGATTCCTAGAGTCAAATAGAGTTGTCAACATTAGGATCAAATATATTCCAAATTCAGACTAAGGACATCATGTATGAAGATATCCAACATTATCCACTTAAGGAGATAGGTCAGACAAAACATGATATTCTAGAGTTAGCAGAGCAACAAATTGAAACATCATGTGTAGTGGTCATATGTCAGAGCATGTTTATTCAACAAGAAATATCAAAGCAAGCAAAATCAAGGAACGGAAGTGCCACTACCACCATACTGGGGGAAACTATGCCTCAAAAAAATCAACATAGGGAGCATGAAGAATCCTTATGATGAAATTGATGCTAATACTATAGCTAGCCATGTCATGAATCTTCATCCACCCATCACCCCATCCATGAATTAGGACCAATGACAAAAGAAATATTTGAATCAAATCACAAGGAACATTATTAAAGTAGAAGAAGCAAGGAAGCATAATGGACAAATCAAATACACATGGATACCAAAGAATACAAAGAAAGATTATCCCTATCAAACTCCATTAGTCAAAAAAATTATGGGGCAAAATAAAAAAGGGAAAAGTATCCATCAAAGATATCCACAAGCAAAGGTAGGATTCTCAAGTGACATAGAAAGTATATCAAGCAGTTGGTCCTAATTCCATGCACACTTTCGTATCCACCCATCATTGCTCATCTTCTCAAGTTTGGAGAGTCAAAGGGTCCATATTATCAACCAATCCATCTCTTATCCCTAAACACACTCCATCCACACCTCCACAAGTGATATCCAATTCTCACATTAACCATGTATTGGCAGCCACCCTTCATCATAAGGATTCAGAAGGAACTCTATTGTGATGTGCGCATAAAGGAAGAGTTAACCCTGGTGTCAACAAAGCAGATCAGGAATCCCAAAAGTTGCATTAAAGTGCACATATCTTAGCAAAGAAACTTCTTCAAGCAAGCTATCAATGGCACATCATGATAGAAGAATCTACATTGACACCAAAAAGTGATTCAGTATGAACTTAAAATATTTTAGAAAAAAAAAAAAAGAGATTGAAAACAATAAAGAGAAAAATTGTCCTCTAGTGAAAACCACTATGGTGGCACTTTAGATAGTTACCATGATGAAAACCTGGAAAATAGGTGTCATGTGTAGAATTGAGCATCTATGTGGACCAATTCAGGTGGAAAAAGCTCATCCCATCCATAATAAATCCAACATTCCATCGATCTCAACCATAATAAATCCATTCATCCATGAACCATTTATCCAATCCATCCGTTTGCATCCATCTTCCAAATTATCTTGATCTTGATGAATGTTTGGTGCACACTTTATACTTTCTTATGGTAAACATCTTGACATGGGTAACTTTCATTGATCCTATCCTTCCCAACATTATCTAAGCCATGAAGAACTCAACCCAATTTAAGTGCCTTTGATTTAACTTTCCTTGACTATAGAGATACTGCAAATCTTGGTGATCAGTATATAAAACAAATTCTTTTGACAACAAATAGTGTCTCCATTTCTTCAAAGCCTAGATTATAGCATAAAAATCTTGATCATATACAAGGTGTTTCTTCTTAACATCATTCAACTTCTCACTAAAATAGGCAACAAGCTTACCTTCTTGACTCAAAATAGCTCCTATGGCAGTGCCACTAGCATCACAATCTACCTAAAACACCTTATTGAAATATGGAAGGGTCAAAATT
>VDFB02086081.1:83039406-83122821 GCA_007258455.2 Sequoia sempervirens | reverse complement strand
CCTCATGTTTGGTACTCTATTATAGGCTCAAGAACTCCTCCTCTGCTACCACTTGATCATTTCCACATTGCCCAAAACCCATAGAAATCACACTGATAGATACCAACAAAGAAGATGTGAGACAAAAAAATGACTCACTTATTTTTAGAAAATGAAATTACAGATTCAAAGCTCACATGCTACAGCCTCATGGGCTTGATTCATTACAACAAAATCAACTTTGAAAAGAAAGTCTACTATTCAAGGCCACAATCTACACTATTGGGGCCACCTTCTACAACCCCCACTTAACCCTTTTTATTTTCCCCATTAACCACCCTAGAATGTTCTAGAAAGCTCAAATTTCCCCTTTTTGTTTCAGCACCAAAGTTCTCACTACTTGATTTTTGGCCTAGGAAGAAATTTTTATGAAATTCAATTTTTAGAGGACCAACTTCACGAGGCCATAAATTTTGATCTAGGTGTTTTATTTTCTATTATTGCATATCGTTGGAAAGCTCTTGACAAGCTATACAATGCATAAGCCAACCATAGGTCAATTCAACCACTTTTTGAGCTATTTTGAGGCCTCTAATGTTTTATATCTAAATTTGAAGCTACATTGGAGAAATTTCTTGGGACAAAATCTTTAATTTCTCCCAAACCATGTAGGGTATTGAGGTGATTCTTTCGCGACCAAATTTTTTTTTCATTTATGCTCCTTGGGGTAAATTTTCATTTCCATATGATCCCATTTAGTTTGACTTACTAAAAATAGTAATTTCCCATTTTTTGCTATTTTTGATGTCTGATTGTCTTACACCCCTTAAGTGCCATCATGGGACTCAAAACAACTAAAGAAAACAAAGATTTTTTTTGGGTGATGTAAGATTGCCCCATACTGCTTAATGCTCCTGCATCAGACACCTAGGGTAATTTGAAAAGTGACCATGTCACTTCTCAGGAGTTAGAGGGAAATCAAGACAATTAACCTCAACCTTAGAAAACTATGGTGAATCTTCAATAGGCCTTCCTCTCCATTTCACCAAGCACTCTACATATTTCCTGTTTCTTATGCTTCTACTTGCATGGCTATCTAAGATTTCTTCTATCTCATCCTTCTCTAAATTAAGTGCTAGAATTTTCCATTGTTCTTTTATCGAACCCTCCTCTATATCACCTTTAAAATACTCTATCAAATTAGAAATGTTGAACACATGAGAAATGTTTATCCATTAGGAAACTCTAACTCATAAGAATTTCCTGAATTGTGCTTCTTTAGGATCTTGCATGGTCCAAACTTCTTCATATTTAACTTTTTGTATGTACCAAGTGGAAACATTTCCTTTTGCAAATGAACCATGAATTCATCTCCTACTTGGAAATCTGTATACATAATTTATTGATCTTTCTGAGTCTTATATTATGATTTCATCTTATTGATATGTTTATTCACCTCTTCGTACAAATTCTTTAGGTGCTCAGTAAAATCTTTAGCCTCAGTAGTACTCTTCTCCCCCTTATCCATCTTTCTTAATTCAGAAGTAGTTCTTTGACTACTCCCATACAAAATTTGGAATGGTGACTTACCAGTGCTCCTGTTGATAGAATTATAATAAGAAATTTTTTCCTATGGAAATAATCAAATTCCATCCCTTATTCTTATCTCCTACTAAGCATCTTAGCAGGTTACTTAGAAACTCCTATTCACCATCTCTATTTGTCCATTAGTCTGTGGATGGTGTGTAGAACTGAACTTAAAATCTATCTTCAACTTCTTCCATAATGTCCTCTAGAAATAACCAAAAAAATTGGAATATCTATCTAAAAATATACTCTTTGGTAAACCATGTAGTCTCACCACCTCTCTAAAAAAAAACTCTGCAACATGAACAACATCACCAGTCTTATGAAATGGAATGAAATGTTCCATATTTGAAAATCTATCTACCACCACAAATATGGAATCATTCCATCTATGTGTCCTTGGCAAGCCAAGAACAAATTCCATGCTAATATCCTCTTATGGCCTCTTAGGTATAGGTAATGGCTGATACAATCTAGCATTTTGACTTGTTCCTTTTTCCATCTGACATACTCTGCAGCTTTGTACAAAATTCTTCACATCTTGTTGTAACTGTGGCTAATAAAAATTCTCAATGATAAGAGCAATGGTCTTATCTCAACCAAAATGTCCAGCCAATCCTCCACTATGCTTCTCCTTGATTAGATTCTCTCTCATAATGCTCCTTGGAATGCACAATTGGCTTCCTCTAAACAACATCCCATCTTGGATTAAGAAATCCAACCATCTCATCCTATCCAATGTAATAGTTTCCAAACAAGCCTTCCAAGATTTTGTAAAGTGTGGATCTTCAGGATAAAAACTCTTGAGTTCATTGAACCCAACAACCTCTATATTCATTTCTATCACTAATTTTTTCCTTCTACTTAAGGCATTTGCAACTCTATTTGACCTTGCACTCCTATGCTTCAAAACAAAGGTATAACTCTGCAAAAACTTAACCCACTTTAAGTGCATTTCATTTAACTTTCCTTGACTATTGAGATACTAAAAAGCTTGGTGATCAGTATATAAAAAAAATTCTTTTGGAAACAAATAGTGTCTCCATTTCTTCAAATCCTAAATTATAGTATAAAAATCTTGATCATCTATAGAGTATTTTTTCTTAGAATCATTCAACTTCTCACTAAAATAGGTAACAAGCTTACCTTCTTGACTCAAAACAACTCCTATGGGAGTGCCACTAGCATCACAATCTACCTGAAAGACCTTATTGAAATTTGGAAGGGTCAAAATAATTTTCTCTATAACTTTCTTCTTCAACATATCAAAACTTTTGGCTGCTCCTATAGTCCACTTAAACTCTTTTCTATCCCCTCTCATTGCTTCAATTAGAGATGCACAAATACTACTGAAACTCTTAATAAAATTTCTATAAAAACTTGCTATACCATGAAATGATCTTACCTTTGTAACACTCCTTGGGGTAGGCAATTCAATGATAGTTCTCACCTTTTTTGGATCCATTTTAAGACTATTTATTGAGACAACAAATCCTAGATACACCAACTCCCTTTTCAAAAAACTACATTTCTTCAAATTAATCAACAACTTCTCCTTCCTTAGCTTCTCATAAATTTTTTGGATATGCATCAGGTGCTCCTCCAATGTCTTACTAAAATCATAATATCACTGAAATAAACAATAACAAATTTTCCTAAAAATTATTTTAATACCTCATTGATAAGCTGCATAATGTGCTCGGTGCATTGGTTAGCCCAAAAGGCATGACTAACCACTCAAACAAGCCCTCCTTGGTTTTAAAGGTTGTCTTTCATTCATATCATTCTCTAATATGGATCTAGTTATATAGGATCTTTAAATCTATCTTTGTGAAGTACTCAGCTCCAATCAAACAATCCATAATGTCATCCATCCTTGTCAATGGGAATCTGCACTTGATGGTGATCTTGTTGATGGCTCTACAATCTATACACATTTGTCATATCCCAACTTTCTTTGGTGCTAGTACTATAGGTACTACACATGGAATCAAATCCTCTCAAATCAATCCCTTCCACAACAACTCTTGGACTTGTTTTTACAACTCTTCACTCTCTATTGGAGTCATATGATGAATTTCCTTATTTGAAAAATTGGCTCCAAGAATCAGGTCCATCTGATGACTAACCTTTCTTATGGGAGGAAAACCTTTAGGTACATTACAAAAAATAATAGCTTGAATCTCATTCAACAAATATAAAACCTCTATAGGTACCTTAGTAGTATCTTCTTAATCAACTCCAGGGATCAATGCAAAACACATATGCTCATGTTTCATACCTTCTAGGAACTTTCCTCTATCAACCAAACAAATTCTTTCATTACTGCATACCTTTTCCTCTGCCTCTATCAAGTGTTTCAACTTATGATGAACTCCATCCTTTGTTAAAGAATAGGTGTTGGGATTTCCATCATGTACTTCTCATCAATCAAACTACCATGGTCTGCCTAACAACATATGACAAAATCCATAGGCATAATCTCACACAATACCTCATCATGGTAATTTCCAATCTTTAACTTTATCAGAGATTGTTCATTTACAAGGGCTTTATGGTCCTTCTAGAACCAAGCAATCTAGTATGGGTTTGGATACCTTCTCTCCAACAATAACTTACTAACCATTTCTTCTAAAAAAAGGTTATTAGTACTACCTCCATCAATAATAGTTTTGCAAACTTTACCTTCACACATAGTACATTTGGTGTGAAACAAATTCTTCCTTTGAGTTGGCTCCTTCTCCTCATTCAGCAAGGCTCTTCAAGTAACAAGAACCTTTCCTCTTTTTGAATCCTTAGAATGTGAAGAATCGACATATTCATCAACATGTGAAACTTATGCATTACCCTCATGTCTTCTATTTGTCCTTCCTTGATGTTGAGGATACTCATAGGCTCTATTTCCTTCTTCTACACACTAGAAATAGGTTCCACCAAAGCCTCCTCTTCCTGGTCCTCATCCAAATATTCCCCTTCGTCTTTGGTCTCCATTATTCTGATCACAAGGATGGTAGGTATTATCTCCTTACTACTTCTGGTTGCAACTAGAGCCTTCACCCTTCTTTTGATGTTCATTTTGACCTCCACATGAATATCCACTAGTCTTTCCTCCATGGCCTCCACCTCATTGTTTGTTCTCAAACCTCTTGTTCAATAATTCTTCAACCTTTAGAGAAAACTAACAAGTGTCCTCAATGGTGGTCATTCTTACCAGTGCCAATTCTTCTTGTATGCTTGGATTCAACCTGTCAATATAAAAAGAAACTTTCTCTTTATTTGCCTCAGAATGTCCTATTTGAATCAGGACCTTGTGAAATTTCTCTATGTATTCTTTCACCATCCTTGTCCCTTGCCTCAAGCTCTACATCTTGATCAGTCCCATCTGGAAATTTTATCTTTCCCTTTTCTTCCTCTTTCTACTTGTACCTCTTTCCACCATATACTTGTGTGACCTTTCAATTTTTTCTTTGCAAACCTAACTCTATGAGGATCTTCAATCTCCTCAAACTCAAAAAATTCCTCCATGTCATTGATCCAATCAATCAATTCTTCAAGATTTAGATTTCCACTAAAATTTGAAGCCTCCATTTTAGGTCTCTTTCCAATGCTTGATATCACTCACAACAATCTTCTTTCTTTAGGATCCATTGGATCTTGCTCTTCCTCTTCTGATTCATCTTCATTGTCATCTCTATCTGATTGCACATCTCTTCTTCAAACATCTTGTTACAAGGTTTCTAGTTGTCTTCTAAGGGCTCTTATTTCATCTCTAGGTGGATCTCTTCCTCCACCACCTTGGCCTCTACCTCTACCATGCTAGGAATTTCTTGGAGGAATATTGAACTCAAACCACACTCACAAATCCTGCTACAACTACCTCACATAGAACTCAAGAACAACAACTCAAGAACTCCTGCTCTGATACTAGTTGATGAGGTCCACACCACCCAAAACCCATAGAAATCACAACAACAGATACCAACATAGAATATGCAAAAAAATGACTCACTTTCAATTATTTTTAGAAAATGAAATTATAGATTTAAAGCTTACATGCTACAACCTCATGGGCTTGATTCATTACAACAAAATCAACTCTAAAAAGAAAATCTACTATTTGGAGCCACAATCTTCACTATCAGGGCCACCTTCTACAACCCCCACTTAACCCTTTTTATTTTCCCCAATAACTTCCCTAGAATGTTCTAGAAAGTTTCAATTTCCCCTTTTTGTTTTGGTGCCAAAAGTTCTGCTATTTGATTTCTAGCCTAGGAAGAATTTTTTATGAAATTCACTTATTAGAGTACCAACTTCACAGGGCCATAACTTTTGATCTGGGTGTTTTATTTGCTATTATTGCATATCATTGGAAAGCTTTCAAGGAGCTCTACAACATGCAAATGCACCATAGGTCGTTTCAACCACATTTTGAGCTATTTTAGGGCTTCTAAAGTTTTCTATCTATATTTGAAGTTGCATTGGAGAAATTTCTCATGATGGAAGCTTTAATTTCTCCCAAACTGTATAGGGTATTGAGGTGATTCTTTTGTGACAAGAAATTTTTTTTAGTAATGCTCCTTGGGGTAAATTTTCACATCCATATGAGCCCATTTAGGATGACTTACTAAAAATAGTAAGTTCCTGTTTTTCACTATTTTTAACACCTGACTGTCTTACACCCCTCAAGTGCCATCATGGGACTCAAAACAACTAAAGAAAACAAATAAAATATTTTATTTTGGGTGATGCAAGATTTCCCTACACGACTGGATGCTCCTGCATCAAAACCTAGTTTTAATTGTTGGAATCAAGGAACACTGAGAGGGGGGTGAATCATTTTTCTGCAATTTTTAACTTTGTTAATTTGATCTTCAAAGCACTTATAACATTCAACCAAGAGAAATATGCATGAACATAAAAAAAAAAACCACAACACCATAATACAAGGATTTTTTTATGTGGAAACCCTGTTAGAGGAAAAACCACGGTGGAGGTCAATCCACAATATTATCTGAGTATAGTAAAAAAGATGTTTACAAAATGGGAATGCACTTGCATTCAGGCACACTGCCTAGAGGTCACTGCTCAAAAATAGAAAGGCTCACTACCTTACAAAATATTTGGATTAGATCCAAAGGTTTGAACTAAGAAAGTAGCATCTACAAATATCTAATTACAATTCTGATTAGGCTCATCAATCAATTTCTTGACCTTTTGACTGATTATGCTCTTCTACTCTATTCTTCTTTAACTCGCATCACAAAATCCTTAATGCACAAGTGAAACTATGCATAATATCTCTTCAATCCTTTTTATATTCACAACACACACTTACACACAATTCGTACATATACCAAAATGATACAAGAGATCACTTATATATATCCGCTACTAAGGATTTAATCGCTACTTGTCGGCTCCAATAAAATATGAAATATTTACAAATTGTCAGCTCAAATCATAATTAATTTTAAATGTGCACCCACCAAAGCCATCCACAACATAGTGAGGACCCAGATCTAAATCCTTGAACACAAAAACACTTAAACAATTCTCCTCGAATATCAAAACATGCTTTCATTCACCAAGTCAACATTCTTGTGTTGATAAATAAAAAATTAATCAATCAGATCTTTTAACTTACACACAAATTGATACAAGGCATTGAGATTCATAGATAACATAGATCATATACCAAAAAACCTTCCCTGAGATCCACAACTCAAAAAGATAATAGATAATTTACATATGAATCGATGAACACAAATCTGTCAAATGCTTTGTTCTAGCTTGATTGTCTTCAATCTGTCTACTGGTATGATCAAATGCTGACCTGTAGATAGAATTACTGACAAGGGTTTCCATCAATGAAAACACCAAAAATCATTTGTAGTGTCTCTTGCCAACAATATCCCCCTTTGGAATTGATGGCAAAAATTAGTGAAAAATGACCAAGTGTTGGATCAGTACCAACATGAATACACTACCAACTTCAAAACTTTAAAAAGATCTTGAATCATGGCTCAAAATTGCTGCTCCCCTTGAGATGAATACAAATTTTTCATTTTTCTACTCTCCCCCTTTGACATCAATGGAAAATACAAGAATCTGCATACTAAAGATCAAACAAAAACTTCAAATTGCATATGTACAAACTTGTTTTTACAATTTATACAAACTTGAAAATATTTGAAAAATTGGTCTTCAACAGGTTCAAACTTATGTCCCAACCCTTCTTGAGACTCTCCAAGATAGTCATGTTACCACAAAATAGATAAGATTACATCTCTGTAGACTCAAGGTTCACCAAATCACTGACTGCCAAAGCTTCTTGTGCTTCCTTCAAATAATTCAACAGTGTTTCCATCTTCGCAACCAATTAGGCCTCTAAGCTCACATTCTCTCTCCAGAATTCTATCATAATAATTATTCAAACTCTTTATCTTGTCAAGTAGGGATATAACCTCACCTTCTTGCTTTCCAACAGAAACAGTTAAAGGAACAAAGGCTTTAAAAATATCAGCTAACCATTTCTCATGATCCTTAACCTTTTTCTCATTGTCCTCAGTGAATTTAGACAAAGGAAAACATGACTTATAGATATTTTCTCCTTTAGATAGAGCACTTTGAACATTCTTCACATATGTAGCTAGTAATGATTTTTGATTAGCAATCAAGCACTTTAGCCCATTGAACCTTTTATCATCAAATTCCTTTTGTACCTTAACCTCAGCTAACTTCTCAAGGGACACAAAATGAGTACTTATATAATTAATAAGCTTCTTCATCTCATCGGATGGAGAACCAGATGGATCCTTGACATGAGTAGGCATGATTCTCTCAAGAACACCAGATGCAATACTCAAAATCTCACTATCTTCAATATGAGGCTTCAACAATTCTTCCCTAGCCTTCGCTTGCACAAATGATACAACTTTCAATTTCTGAATCAGACACAAAGTAGAAAAATTAATAGGACCTTCACCCAATTCAAGATCAAACTCTTCCTTACTCCTAGAAATTTCTTCACTACCCTTGCAGTGTCACTTGATTCAATAAGAACTTCCTTTGCTTCAACCTTCTTTTCTTCAATCATTGTTTCCTCAACTATCGATTCTTGCTTGTCTTTATGAATCTCAACTTCTTCAGCTATCACAACATTTTCTTCAACTGGTACAACCTTAGGAACTTCAGTCTCCATAGGTACTTCTATATCATGCACACTAGGAGGAATT
Source organism: Sequoia sempervirens (assembly GCA_007258455.2). Lineage (NCBI taxonomy): Eukaryota > Viridiplantae > Streptophyta > Pinopsida > Cupressales > Cupressaceae > Sequoia > Sequoia sempervirens. The sequence continues at coordinate 83,114,020 of VDFB02086081.1, read as the reverse complement.
TGAGTGTCCTCAATGGTATATTCCTTTACTTCTTCATCCATCAGACCAAATGAAATATCTTCAACATGCACTTCCTCAGATACAACATTGATTTTGTTCTTTAACAAAACTTCCTTTAGAATTCTTTCAGTTTCTTTTGCTACCTCTTCAGTCCGACCAATCATTAGCTTGTTTACTCTTGTTTTTCTCTTGAAATCCCTTTTAGCTTAATTTAGAATTGTCTTTATTTCCTCAATAGACATCATTGGACATAAATCTATAAGAATCCATTCTCTCATTTTCTCTTCTTCATTTCTTGCACTTACTCTCCTCATTTCCAAAACTTCATACAGTTCCTTGCGAAACTAAGACATGATCTCAATAAGAGTCATGTTGAAATTGTTCAAATACTTTATTGTAGCCTCCTCAAGAACTCTTTGACCAACACTATCAAAGGTACCATACCATTCACATAGTGGCTTAATATTACCATCCTTAATTATGCCTCTCTCAACTTCCTTTACAGACATACCTAGTTTGTCAGTTTTCATCTTCTTCTTTGCTTTCTCTTCTTCACCGGAGGGCTTGTCCTTAGTGACTTTTGTTTCCTAGGAGCCCATATGCTTTATTTCCCTTACCTCTTCATCTTTTGAGATAGAAACCTAGACTCTTATGATCTTTCCCTTCTTCCTCTTACCAGATGCCTTTGCTTGAGATTTCATAGGAGTTGACTTCTTTGTAGGAATGAATAGGGGTGTAGAGCTCCTTGTGGATCTAGTTCGGGTAGAGGATGTTGTCAGACTAGCAAGTCAAGTTCTAGCTGGCTCTTTTTTTGCTTCAGCTTGTTCTCTCTTTCTTCTAGCTTCTCTCATAGCTTTTGCAGATATACCCATGCTCTCTACAAAGGCTTCAACTTCCTTCCTTACTCTCTAGACTATCATTGGTTTCTTCAGCTGCTCATGGACTTGCATATATTTTTCTGCATAGGTTCAAAACCTCTCTTTAGTTTGATCTAGAGGCTTACTCAACAAATTTTGTGCATATAGTTGCAAGATGTTCTCCTCAACTTCATAGCCCATTGGCATAATCCGAACCATTATAGGATCTATAGCTTCCATCAAGCATTGATAAATTTCAACCATAAAACAAATTGTTTCCTTATACTTCTCCACAATAGAAGTAGGAATTCTTTCTCTTGCTTGCATCTCACTTTGAAAACTATTGAAATATCCCTAGATAAAAAAAATTTCTTACTATCACCAATGTTGTATAACATGTCTCTAATCTAAATAGCTACAGGCTTATCACCTTGCCAATGCACATTTCCAACTCCTCAAACCTCATTCATGAAACAAAAGAACAAACACAACAACAAATTACCATACTTAAAGGAATTATTCTTATCTTTCTTGATCTTACCAAGATTCTCCATAAGCTAACTTTGAAGTAGCTCACACAGGTCATACTCTGCATTCTCCTTCACCATCTGATATGTTGCATAGATAGTTGTACCAGATACAAAATTATCCTGATTAGAATGATAGATCTTGTAACCAATGACCATTGAGGAAAATTTCACATCCACATCAATGATATCATCAATTGTCATAGCTCTTTTATCAAACACCAAACTAGTTACATTAGTAACTGTCTGAATCTTCACAAACTTCAAGATCAACAACCTGTCGAAGGAATTTAAATATGTAACAATGCTTATGGCTTCTTTTGTAATCTTGAAAGGTTGAATCAACCATATAAATTTAGCATGAAATCAGCTCAAAATATACCGAACCCACTCATTTTCTTCAAACACGAGAAATTTTACAATCTGCATGAATTTCTTCTCCTCTAGGGTTTTGAATTTGGGCTTTACCTTGAAATATTCTCCAACTATATGGTTTGTATACAAATTCAACAACTCTGAGCTTCCTAACTCCTCAATATTTGCATGAATGTACTCCCTAATGTCTTCAATATGCAAGATGTTATACGGTATAGACGAAAATGAACCTAAGGGCTCTATCTCAATAGATTTGAAAGGATGCCACTTGAATTTTGGATGGGGTCTATCCTTTACATCAACTACCAATAGGGTAGCCATTTTCACAAATTCACAACTTCACAAGTTTTCCCGATAAATACATTTTCACCGAATTAGGGTTTGATCACTGAATTTCCTTCACACTTGAATCTTTGCTAAATTTCACCAAAGTTCACTTTAGAGCTCTTCAAACTTCTTCTCCTCAAAATGCAAACTGACAAATGAGGGATACAAATGACCTTTTATCATTCGTACACCTAACTTTTTTTCACAATAAATGCTTTTTCCCTAACTCATCTGGATACCCTATTTCCATACTCTGTGAAGGATAACTCTTCTGTGGACCTTCAATTCTGCATTAATACTATCTCTAACTATTTCAACAACATATGTAGATCATAAATGCAATCACTACACTCATCCATATCCCAGTGTCAATTACCGACAGGGGGTTGGAAGGATTTTCTTGACAAATCCCCCTAGGCTAGAGGCCCAAAACTAATTCCTAGAGGAATTACCAGAAGTAGGTTCTGGTGCTAGCTCATTTCCTACAATAGAGGGACTCTTCCTCACCCATGTCTTCATTTGCTTCCTGATATCATCTGTAGTGAATTTTCCTTTTCCCTTTTCATCCTTCTACAAAATGTAGCAATGTGAACGGATTTGTTACAATTGTAGCACACCACATTTCATTGTCTAGATTAGTTGTTCCACTAATTTTTTCTTGATTTGAACTAGTTAGCAATTTGGCCAAATCTATTTCATGTATAACATCTGACATCTCTATAAAAAAATTTCATCATATTTTTGCATTCATTTGACTTATGACCATACTTATTGAAATTGAAACACTGACAAAAAAATGGACCACTTGAATTCATTATACTCCTACATTGAGTAGCCATATGACTCAATTTATTGCAAACAAAACAATAACCATTGAATCTTTGAGCATTAGGCTTACTGGATACCTTCCAGCTTTGTTCATTTGATTTCCTTGCTTGAATCTCCATTGTATAGATCTAGAACTTTCTCCTTCCTCATATCCAAGACCTCGCTTGTCACCTTCAGTCCTCTAACTTTTAATTAGTTCATCAAGCTTGGCTGAGCTAATCTTGAACTTCTCCTTGAATTCATTTGCAGTACCAAGTTCATCTCTAAGATCAATAATCTACTTTTCAAGCTCTTCTTCATTATTTCTAGATTGTTCCAATTCAAGCTCCAACTAATTGAATCCATCAGTGATTCGACTGCATTCTTTATATTTCTTTTTCAAGGATTGAGCGAGCTTCTTGTCATTATTCTTTCTATCTTCAATCTCCTTTGTCATCCTCATCATAATAGACTCCATCTCATACTTTAGGACAACATTATCTCTAGTAAGTTTTTCATATTCTTTTGTCTTTTTCTTCAATGCTTGACTTAGTTGTTCATCTTCAATGCTTTTACTATCTTTCAACTTGACCTTATCACGCAGTTCTCTTCTCTTCTCCTTGGAATTGTTGATTTTATCTTTCAATGACTCAATAAATTTCTCAGCATTCATGAGGTTTTCCTATGATTCCTGTACTTTAGGTTTTGATTGATCAAGATAATCTAGGGGCACCAAAAGTTGTTGTTGAAGACTACTTGAATCCATTGGCACACTTTCCCAGATCTTCCCCAAGCTGTTAAACTTCTTATGAGGAACTAGGCTCTGATACCAATTGTTGGAATCAAGGAACACTAAGAGGGGGGGTGAATCAATGTTCTAAAATTTTTAACTTTATTAATCTAATATTCAAAACACTTATAACATTAAATCGAGAGAAATATGCATGAACATAAAACAAACAACCACAACACCATAACACAATACTTTTTTTACGTGGAAACCCTAGTAGGGGAAAACCTGCGGTGGAGGTCAATCCACAATATTATCTGAGTATACTCATAAAGATGTTTACAAAATGGGAATGCACTTGCATTCAGGCACACTGCCTAGAGCTCACTACTCAAAAATAGAAAGGATCACATCCTTACAAAAAAATTAGATTAGATCCAAAGGTTTGAACTAAGAAAGTAGCATCTACAAATTCCTGATTACAATTCTGGTTAGGATCATCAATCAATTTCTTGATCTTCTGACTGATTCTGCTCTTCTGCTCTATTATACTTTAACTCACATCACAAAATCCTTAATGCACAAGTGAAACTATGCATAATTTCTCTTCAATCCTTTTGATATTCACAACACACACTTACACACACTTTGTACATACACAAAAATGATATAATCAATCACTTATATATATCCACTACTAAGGATTTAATCGCTACATGTTAGCTCCAATAAAATATGAAATATTTAAAAACTGTCAGCTCAAATCATAATTAATTTTCAATGTGCACCACCAAAGTTGGCCACAACATGGTGAGGACCCAAATCCAAATGCTCGAACACAAAAACACTTAAACTGTTGGAAAATGTGCCTCAATCTTACTAGCATGAAACTCCTATAAGGGAAAATTTGGTGAGATCTTTTGAATGTCTTACTGACTAGCAACTATGTTCTATTCATTTGAAATGCTCAGGTCACCCAGACATTTTTGTCTTGATGATGGGAGTCATCGGCAAGACATTTCAATTGCAGTGATTTTTTCTATCTCTCTTCGCTCAGGGAGAACTCTTGCTGATGGTTTGGTTTCTATTGGACATAGGGGAGATTCTTGGCAATGAGTGGCATTAGGTAGAGATGTGAACTTTCAGAATGACTCATTCTAACAAGATATGTCTTTCTGATGGTTATTCACAAGGTTGTCATTGGGGAGACTCTTGGCCAAAAGGTTTTCACTTGGTATTATCTCTTACCAATGGTTGTGGTCTCACTGATGGGTATATTACTTTGATATGACCTCTTGGCGATAGCGATGATTTCTTTGACTATTTTGTGCTTGGTGTGATGTCTCGTCAATAGCAATGGTCTTTCTGATAGAGCTACATGAGTTGAACATCAGTGTGACCTCTTAGCGACAAGGTTTCTCTCACCAATAGGTAGGTTCTTTTGGTGAGAACTCTTGCCGATAGCACTTCTCACTGATAGATCTACATAGGATGAATTTAGGTTCGGTATGATCTCTCACCTATAGCAATGGTCTGGCTGATGCTTCTATAGTGGATATCGATATAATGTCTTAGTGATGGTGATGACTCTATGCAATAATGATAGTCGGGCATTGTGGCATTAGGGAGACACGGCCTAGTGTCTCATCAACATATGACATAGTTTGAACGCCTTGATCGAATGACTATCCTACATGGTTTTTCTTCAACCAATCAGAGAAGTGAAATGTAAACTGCTAGCAGTTGGACTATTGCGGCCATTCCTGTGAGGAAGATCAACATACCATGAATGACACATATATACTTGGTAATCAAAGATGATGATTGGTTCGATGAATAGTTTGAGGTGTGATTAGTGTGTATGAATTAAATTTAGTGAGCATTGTAACTAGAATGTTCTATACAAGATTGATCAGGAAATTATGATGTTGTAATTTGACATTAGAAATTGAAGCATGTACTCTGTATGTAATTTTTTTACTGTTATACAAAGCGGTTTTTCTTGGTATGGTGGGTTTTTTCTCCCATAAGGGTTTTCCCATGTAAATCTGGTGTTCATCTTTTTATGTTAATTTCTTTTTTTCTATTATTTATTTCATGATTATCTTAATTGAACTATAATTGTAAAATTTAAAGTCACCTTTGCATTCTTCCCTAAGGTTTTGATGTTAGGAGAGATTTTTCTGCACCTAGCTTTCCTTACAAGTGGTATCAGAGCCTGGCCAGTTGTGTTATCCTTGTGGGTATGTTGGGTTTTTTGTGTCAATGCTATTCAGTGGGAGTCTTGTAGAAGTTTGGTAATTCAAATTATAGATTAAGATGGTAAGCACATCAGGAAAGATTGAAATTGAGAAATTCAATAACAATAATTTTGAGTTATGGAAACTTAAAATGGAAGATCTGTTGGTTGATCATGATCTTTGGCTTGTTGTGTCTGGAATGAAGCCTACAAGCATGAAGCAAGAGGATTGGTACCTTGCAGGTATAAAATAAAAGGAACTTATAAGGCTCTATTTAGTAGACTCTATTCTTTTGAATGTTCATGAAGAAAAGACTGCATCTTCTTTGTGGGAAAGACTGGGAGCTATATATCAAGGCAAGTCCTTGGTGAATAAGTTGTTCTTGAGGAAGAAGTTGTACTCTTTGAAAATGTAGGAAGGAGCATCTACTGTTGATCACTTGAATGCTTTCAACATGTTGATTGCTCAGTTAGTATCTATGGGTGTGAAGATTTATGAAGAAGATCATTGTATGCTGTTATTTCAAGATTATTGGGATCACTTGGTAATGGATATTGGGAGTATGTCATCCAATTTCAAGATGGAAGATGTTGTTGCTTCTTTGTTATTAGAAGAGGTGAGAAGAAAATCTTCTAAGATGGAAAAGGAGGCTCTTGCTGTTAGAGGCAGATCAAAAGAAAAAGGCAAGAAGAAGGACAAGAAGTCCAAATCAAAATCAGAAGGGAGATCAAATTCTCCTGGCAAGAAGTCTAAGGTGAAGTGCTAGAATTGTGGGCAATCTGGTCATGTCTGAAAGGATTGTAAAGAGGATAAAAAGAAGAAGAAGTATTCTTTTGACAATGATTCTTCTCAGAGTGATGAAGATGCTTTCATTGCAGCCTTGGCTACACAAGCATTAGATGATGTCTGGCTGATTGATTCTAGAGCATCTTTCCACATCACATCTCATAGAGACTGGTTCACTAAGTATGAACAATACAATGGTGGAAGGGTGTACTTGGCAAGTGATTCATCTCTGGAAATGGTTGGCCATGGAAGAGTCAAAATTCAATTCACTGATGGAAGAGTGAAGGGAATCAATGATGTAATGCATATACCAGGTTTGGCTCGAATCTACTTTCTATAAGAAAGCTGAATAATATTGGAGTACAAGTCACATTCTTTGGAAATGGTTGCAAGATGGCTAGAGGCTCAATGGTGCTAGCTAGAGGTGCTCAAATTGGTACCTTGTATAAGCTGGATGCACATGTTGTTCAATGCAATAGTGTCTCTGCAAAGTCACAAAAGGCTACTCATGGAGAAAAGGAGGTAAAACTTCTTGATAGTGAAAAATCTATGGAAGTTAAACTTCTAGTAGAAAAGACTATGCTATGGCATCATAGGCTAGGCCACATTGGTGAAAAAGGTTTAAAAACCTTGAAGAATAAAAACCTGGTTGAAGGGCTTGATGATTGTAACCTTGAATTCAAATTTTGTGAACATTGTATATATGGTAAACAACATCGTGTTTCATTTTACTCCAGTCCTCACAAATCTTATGATTTACTTGATTACATACATTCTGATGTTTTTGGTCTGGTAAATGTTCCTTCTTTGTCTAAATCAAGAATCAATGTATCATTCATTGATGATTATTCAAGAAGGGAATTTGTTTATTTTTTGAAAAGTAAAGTAGAAGTGTTCAGTCGTTTTAAGGAATTTAAAAACCTTGTGAAAAATCAGACTTGAAGGAAAATAAAATGTTTAAGGACTGGAAATGGTGGTGAGTTTTGTTCTGATGAGTTTGAGAGGTATTGTAAAGATCATGGGATTAAAAGACATAAAACTACACCTTACACTCCACAACAAAATGTAATTGCAAAAAGGTTCAACATGACAATGATGGAAAGAGCATGAAGTATGCTTAGCAGTGATGGCTTGGAGGAGAAGTTCTGGGCTAAGGCAGTTGCAACAACATGTTACTTGATAAACTGTTCTAATTCCGCTCTTGTTGAGAAAACACCTTTGGAAGCATGGTCTAGAAAGAAGCCCTCTCTGAGACATTCATGTCTTTAGCTGTGAGGCATATGCATATGTTTCGAATGAAAAAGATTTAAATTGGAAAACAAGGCTGTCAAATGTATTTTTATTGGTTATAGTGTGGCATAAAAGGATACAAGCTTTGGAATCCTAATACAGAGAAGGTTCTATACAACAAAAGTGTTATCTTTCATGAGCTGAAGCCTTCTACCTTGGATCTGCAGTCAGAGACAAAATCAAAAAATAAAAAGGATGTAGTTGAAATTCCTCTGACACTAGATAAAGAGGAATTGAAAATTCAAAATGTACCTAAAATTGAGGAGAGCTCAAGTAGTTCTGAGAGTTCTAAAGAAGAAGAAGAACCTTAACCTTAGCAAGTGAGGAGGTCAACATGTGAAAGAAAGAAACCTAATAGGTATGGGTTTTCTATGTTAGATTCTACTTGTGCCTATGCTTTAATTTCTAGCATTGATGAGCCTAGGACTGTGAAAGAGGCATTTAGAATGTCTGATTCAAACTCTTGGTTGGAAGCCATGAATGAAGAAATGGAATCATTAGAAAAGAATGATACTTGGAGTTTGGTGCCCTTGCCCGAAGGCAGAAAAACTATTGGTTGCAAATGGGTATTCAAAAAGAAAATAGGTCTGGATGGTAGTGTGGAAAAGTATAAGGCAAGGTTGGTTGTGAAGGGTTATTCCTAGGTAGAAGGAATAGATTATGGAGAAATTTTTCTCTTGTAGCTAAGCTAACATCTATCAAATTTTTTTTGTCACTTGCAGCAGCGTATGACTTAGAGATTGAATAGATGGATGTGAAGATAACATTTCTTCATGGTGACCTTGAAGAAGAAATCTATATGTCCTAGCCTGAGCACTTTGTGGAAAAAGGTAAAGAGAAACTGATTTGCAAGTTGAAAAAATTTATGTATGGATTAAAATAGTCTCCTAGGATGTGGTACCAAAAATTTGACACTTTTGTTTTGTCTTTGGGATTTGTAAGATCAAAATATGATCATTGTGTGTACTACAAAGCTGAAAGTGATCATATTCTTATTATTGCTCTCTATGTTGATGATATGTTGTTCATAGGCAATAGTAAGTTAATGATTTCTGATCTTAGGTATTAGTTGTCTACAAAGTTTGAAATGAAAGATCTTGGTGTAGCCAGGTATATTCTGGGAATGGAAATAACTAGGGATAGGAAGAGTAGAAAACTTTGGCTCAGTCAGAGTAAGTATATTAATACTATTTTGGAGAGATTTTGTATGAATGATTGAAAGTAGCTAGTTGTTCCAGTTTTGTAGGGAATGAAGCTATCTATTGAAGACTATCCAAAATCTCCTACTGAGATAGAGGACATGACTAGAGTGCCTTATGCTAGTGTAGTTGGTAGTTTAATGTATGCAATGGTCTGTACAAGGCTAGACCTTGCCCAAGCAGTGGGAGTACTTAGTCGCTATATGGAAAATCCTACAAGGACACATTGGGATGCTATGAAAAGAGTGTTCAGATATCTGAAGGGCACTTCAAAATATGCTTTGTGTTACCATGGGAATTTGGTTGAATCATAGAGGACTCTTAGAATTTGAGGCTATGTGGATTCTAATTGGGTAGGGGACATTGATAGTAGAAGATACACTAGTGGATATATTTTCATGATGAATGGTTGATGCAGAGCTATGAGGATTCACAACACATATCAAAAAACTTCAACAATAATCCAAAACAATATTTGTATAACACATGCTATTAGGCATTGTATATCACATTGGAAACATGACTATGGCAGCCACAATTTATTTCCACTAACAATCATTAATAAATTATACAAAAGAAATAATGAAGCAAATCCCTCTGGTGAGATTGAAGAAAACATAGTTATAGTCTTTTCCTCCAATTCTTATGAAGATCCAATGGTTGAAATGAAAGTTATTATATTTTTCCCAAAACTGCAAACCCTAGGTAGGGTTCAGACCTGCCCTCACAAAAATGATCATAACTCATTCAATTCTTAATGAATTTTGATGAGAGTTGAATCAAATGAAATTAGATTCACATGAAAATAAAATACAATTGGTTTTATATCCAAAATATAGACTTTATATTCCGTACCATCACACTTCTTTAGACTGTAAATTCTGCACAATATTGTTAGAATAGGCAGTCTCACCAAAATAGTCATATCTTCCACAAAACTTGATAAAATTCAATGAGAAAAAAATAATTGAAAACTAGAAATAGAGATCTTTCCATCAATATATGATACTCTATTTTTTGAGTCCATACCAGGCCGTACAAATCACAACTTCAATCTGGTAACAATGTAAAAATCAGAAAATGCATACCAAACTTGAGGTTGCCATTCATTTAACTTCAAAAATAATGTCTCCAACCCCCAATTCGAGTTTTGGAGGGTTTATTTATACATTTTCAACCCAAACCAACTATTTGCAACCACCTTTTGATTAGTGTGTTGACAAAACACCTTAATGACATTTCATCTATCTAATTTTGCACTTTTGAAAATTTTTACAATATATGAGAAATTTGAACAACATCCTAGGACCTATAGCACCACAAAGGTGGCATCTTGGGCTTATTAAAATATCAAAACATAAAAATGGAACAAATTACTCAATATGGCCTCATGGAGGCATGTGATCAAATAGGTGCTCCTGCACCAATGGTGATGCAGTTAGTTGGATGAGTAAGTGGCAGGTTGTAGTCACTTTGTCCACTACAGAGGTAGAATACATGGTAGCAACACATGCCTATAAAGAAGCTATCTAGTTAAAATGTGTGTGTTCTAACATTGGGTTTGATGCAGGGATAATTACAATTTATTGTGATAGTTAGAGTGCTATTTGTTTGGTAAAAAATCCTACTTTCCATGCCATGACAAAATATATTGATGTGTAGTATCATTTTGTATGAGATATGGTGGAGGATGGAAATGTCTCCTTAGAAAAAGTGTATACTTTGGAAAATGTAGCAGATGCATTAATGAAGCTAGTGAGCATAGACAAGTTCAAGTGATGTGCTAGTTCAATGGGCCTCAATGCCCATGAATTTCAGTAGCTTTGTTGTGCTTTGGAGGTGTCAGTAAGATCTTCGTCAAGTGGGAGATTGTTGGAAAACATGCCTCAATCTTAGTGGCATGAAGCTCCTATAAGGGAAAAGTTGGTGAGACCCTCTAAATGTCTTACCAACTAGCAGCGATGTTCTATTCATTTGAAATGCTTAGGTAACTGAGACGTTGTTTCTATCTTGCTGACGAGAGTCATCGACAAGACATTTTGATCGCTATGAGTTTTTCTATCTCTCTCTGCCTAGGGAGAACTCTTGCCAATGGTTTGGTTTCTATTGGACATCAGGGAGACTCTTGGCGATGAGTGGCATCGGGGAGAGATGTGAACTTTCAGAATGACTCATTCTAATAAGATATATCTCACTGACGATTAATCACAAGGTTGTCATCGGGGAGACTCTTGGCCAAAAGGTTTGCACTCGACATGATCTCCTACCGATGGTTGTGGTCTCACCAATGGGTATATTACTTTGATATGGCCTCTTCAGGATAGTGGTGGTTTCTCTGACTATTTTGTGCTTGGTGTGATGTCTAACTGATAGCAATGGTTTTTCTGATAGAGCTACATGAGTTGAACATTGGTGTGACCTCTTAGCAATAAGGTTTCTCTCATCAACAAGAAGGTTCTTTTGGTGAGAACTCTTGCTAATAGCTCTTGTCTCACTGATAGATGTACACAAGATGAATTTGTGTTTGGTATGATCTCTCACCTATAGTGATGGTCTAGTCGATTCTTCTACAGTGGATATCAATATGATGCCTTAGCGATGGTGATGACTATGGGCGATAACGATAGTCAGGCATTGTGGCATTGGGGAGACATGACCTAGTGTCTCACCAACATGCGACACAGTTTGAATGCCTTGACCAAATGACTATCCTACATGGTTTGTCTTTGACCAATCAGAGAAGAAGAATGCAAACCACTAGCAGTTAGACTATTATGACCATTCCTATGAGGAAAATCAACAAACCATGAATGACATGGATATACTTGGTAATCAAGGATGATGATCGGCTCGATGAACAGTTTGAGGTGTGATCAGTGTGTATGAATTAAATTCAGTGAGCATTATAACTAGACTGTTCTGTACAAGATTGATCAGGAAATTATGCTGCTGTAATTTGACATCAGAAATTGAAGCTTGCACTTTGTATGTAATTTTTTTACTCTAATACAAAGGGTTTTTTCTTGGTGTGGTGAGTTTTTTCTCTTGTAAGGGTTTTCCCACGTAAATCTGGTGTTCATCTATGTATGTTAATTTCTCTGTTTTTGGTATTTCTTTCATGATTATCTTAATTGAACTATAATTGTAAAATTTCAAATCACCTTTGCATTCTTCCTTGAGGTTTTGATGTTAGGAGAATTTGTTCCGCACCTAGCTTTCCTTACATAAACAATTACTCCTCAAATATCCACAACACACTTCATTTACCAAGTCGGCCTTCTTACACTTATAAACAAAAAATTAATCAACCAAATCTTCTAACTTAGATATGGATCAATATGAGGCACTAATATTCATAGATAATGTAGATCATATACCAAACAACCTTCCCTGAGATCCACAACTCAAAAATATAATAGATAATTTTCATATGAATCGATGGACACAAATCTGTTGGATGCTCTATGCTAGCTTGACTATCTTCAATCTTCCTACCACTATGATCAAATGTTGACATGTGGATCAAATTACTGACAAGGGTTTCCATCAATGAAAACACCAGAAAGCATTTGCAGTGTCTCTTTCCAACATTAATTTAGTGTTGTAATATGTTTTACACATTTCCATTGGATCTTATGCCTTTATAGGCTATGTGGACCTCATTTTAATGATCTAAAGTGACTTTAATCACACTTTCACATTGAACTTTGTGTCCCTAGCCCTAATTTCCCTTTACATAATCATTAATAGGCCCCTATGACCCCATATTGTGCATCCCGAGGCTTATTTTGATCAATGGCCTCACAAAATCAACATATAAACCTAATTTCTTCACTCCCTAACATTCTAGCTAGAAAAAGAGCCCTTGTGGGGCTTATTCACCCAAGATGGTGAATGACTCCCATTTGAGCTATTTTCAGGGTTTGAGCAGAAAAAATTAGGTTTTAAGTTTAATTTTCTTCAATTTCAACCTTGGGGATCAAATTAATGGGTATTTAAATGGCTTACCTATATAAATAAGCTCTCAAATTATTATTTCATAAGAAATTCCTATTATCAAGTCAAGCAAGCTAGGGTTAAGCATTTCTAGACTTCACAAGATCAATTCTAAGGCATTCAAGGGCAGATTTTTCATCCATTGTTGCAGCAATTCAAGAACCATCATCATGCCAAGTTTCTAATTGCATTACTTCATGTTCATGCTTCATTATCTTATTTAGTCATTTTGGTTTAATTACCTAAAAGGGGTTTGACCAATTCAAACCCCTATCCTCTAACAATCAACAAGTTTTTCCCTCTTTAGTGTGTGATTGTAGGTTTGTAGATTGAAGAAAAATGTCAAAATGATAAAATTGCAAATGTTGTCAAATTTGTCATGAGAAGTTGTCAAGACTCATGAAAAATTAGATCTAGGGAAAAATATCCATCCAATCTACATGAAATCAGTGGGAAAGTTCTTATTTCATCCATGTTCAGAGGCTTGTAGGGTGTTACCATAATAGTGTGTCTCACTTTTTGGTCATGTTGATTTTATCCTACTATTTTTATAAAATCTAATGATATGTGTGTTATCAATTAGATTTGCACCCTGTTGAATATGAAATCCAGCAATCTATTGACACATGGAAACCTTCTTCAGATGTGGGTGATCTAAACAAAGAAGGAATCTCTAGAGTGAGTTGGTTCTCTAAATGATAATCCTATTCTAAAAGATTTTTCTGAGAAAAGGGACAGAGAAAAATGATTGAAATGAAAAATATGACTTAAAAATGATTTTCAAGACTTGATAATAACTTAATGATGATTATGGTTTTTTCCTCACAAGTAGCTTTCAAAAAAACAAAATTTCTCACAACCTCTCATGAACAATTAACACAAATAATTTGCATGAAGACTTTATTTTAAATACAACATTCAACCTGTATCTTTGAACTTTTTACATCAAGAATTATAGTCTTAGGACATAACAAGGACTCTGTAAATAGAAATCACAATATAACATCAAACTAAAACTACAAGTAGACACAAAATTGAGAAGTAGGAATGTTGTTTTTATTCAACTGAAGGAGTATGCCAAAATCTATTTGAACTGAGTACAAAACAAGTTTACAAGCTCAAAATGTGTAAGAGAAAGAAACTAGAATTTGAATTTTGAAGAGGAAGAAAAACTAAGTCTTCTTCAAGATATATCCCTCAAAACCCTAATCCGAGCTCAAGAAGAAAAGCTCAAGAAAAGGTCTCAAAACTGCCCAATAAGCTTGCACAAAAGCAAAAAAAAATCACTTTTTTCATGCTCACACTATCCAACCTCTAAAAATAGACTAAAACTAATTTAAAAGCAAATAAAACACCTTATCTATCTAGTAGACATCTCAAATATGACCAAAGAAGAAACTAAGAAATCTACTAAAAATAGTAAAGAATAAAGTGATTTATAAAAACACCACTTTAATCTTGCTTTACATGGCTTGCAGATTTACAATTAGATTTATTTTTTGCATTTAAAGATTTTGAAAATATTTTGCAAAAAATTACAACTTATATCTCCATTTACAATATTGATTTTCTTGAAAAATCATAAAATATATGAATATCTTTTATTCATATCTCCTTTCCCTAAAAACAATTCCCCAATCTATAATTGATTTTTCAAAAATCAATCAAAACAAATAATAGAAGCATGGATATTGAATTTATTTCTTTAAAATCAATAAAAAAAACTAAGGCTTATCCTTGTGCTTAAAACAATTCCCTCCAAAATCTAATTGAATTTCTCACAAACCTTTGAAAATAATCTAAGGCTTCAAATCATATGCCCCTTTTGACTTAGGAAACAATTAAAGGCCTAAAGTCTTCAAATAATTCATTGAATCAACAAGACTTAGGTCAAAAATTCAATCACTCAAATCTCTACATGGTTCAACCTATCATTAGGGAAATCGGCCATTCAAAACTTTGCATAAAGTTTGATAAAAATGATAAGTCCCTATTTCGAATTAGGGCAACAAAGCAAAATAGGGGAAAACCCTAATCTTCACTTCATTTTGTATTTGGGATTTTGGAAGAAAGCTCTGCTGAGAGGAAAATGTGCTACCACTACCATGCTTAGGGTTTCTGCTGAGAATCCTTGGAACTCATGATTCTTTCCTTCATATTGGTCGATTCTTCCTCTGAAAACCATGGATAACTCATTTTCAAGTTCTTCTAAGCTCCTTTGCTTCATTTCTAAGCCATTTTCTGGCCTTGAGGCTATGGAATGTGATGATAATCTAATGAATTATTTGTATTTATGTGTCTATTTTCTAATTCCATGTCATTCAGCCACTATACACAAGCTTGACCTGGGGTTATCCTCTAGATTTTTCAAAACTTGAATGAGTGTTCCTTTCCAATGCCATGGGTAAGTATGACTAACTTATTCATGCTTATTGTTTGAGATTTTCTTGAGAATTAAGGCCTCACTAGCCACATCTATAGCAAGTTGTTGATGTATTTGGTGATTTCCTATGCTTGTTTTGTTATCTTTGGCTACCATATATGAGCTTCAACTATGATCTTTAAAAGCTCTATAGAGCTCTAGCCACAACCTCCTTAACCTCAATAGGAAAACAACGGTAAGCCCTTTGTTAGATTTGCTTTCCATATTGTTTTCATTCAAAGAAAATTAACAAGAGTTAATCATTCTATGAATTTATAATGATTTATGAGCCAAGGGCTCCCTTCAAGTCACCCCATGAGCATATTTTTCAAAAGCTTTCTGAGTACCTTTGGGCTCAACCCAACATGGTTTTCTACTTCTTTCACACTTTCAAAAACAAAACTAGATGTGGGCATTCGTTGTTTTGAAGAAATATCACTTATCTTTGTTATCTCCTCCTCTGAAGCTCAACCCACCATGATTTCTCTTACTCTGTTGTTTTTTATAAGAACCCTCACATGGGTATCTCAAAAAATTAGAATATCTTGTCTTTAAATTCGAAACCCCAATGTGGGTATTTAAAAAAAAAGAGTGAGAATTTGTATATTTGATTATTCATGCAAAAAATGGACTCGACCCAACATGGTTTTCTATTTTCTCAATTTTCTCCATATGGGTATTTATTATTTGTAAAGAAAATGTATTTCTGGATGAATTTTATGTTGTATTTAAGCTCGACCATGGGAGCACTAAATAAATACTTTTCCTGACAAAACTCCACCTGGGTACATGATATTCTGAAGAACACACATTCTACTGCCCTTTCTTGTTGAAAACCCTCACATGCGTATCTCAGAAAATTGGAATATCTATCTTGTTGCTCCATAAAAAGACCCATGTGGGTAAACTATATTTGGTAAAAATTTGTATATTTGTTTGAAAGGCCAAATGGGGAATGCTGAAAGTAGTGAGGAAAACTGCATTTTATGAAATCCCATGTATTTAAATCTACAACAAACCTCTTTTCTATACAATGCATTTGTTCTCCTGATATTATTTAAGTTATTGCATCCATTTCATTTAATGAAACATTTACATTAAATCATTGTAGCTCCATAGAATGCATTCTCTCTTACAGCTAGCTAACACTATCAGAAGCACCTCTCTCATGCTTTGTCATTCTCTGCTCATTCTGGAAACAATCTCTTTTCTTATGTAATATATCAATTATTCTTTGAAAGGTATACTTTGAAAGACTAAACAATTGAAAGATAAAATAGAAAAAATATCCAAAATAGTGTATTTTGATTGTCTCCCTTTCAAAACAGTGATGCACTAAACTTACCTAATGCTACCCTTGCATTCTCATCCAAACTAAAACTGACTGTTTTGTTGATCATTTTCCTCACTTTATTAAAAAACTAGCTACTGTTCACTGTATTGATCTTTGTAATCCTTCATTCTAAAGGGAAACTAAGACTCTTCACATGTTTCCATGCATGACTATCCTTTAAAAGTATGTTCTTCTACTTGGCACTCTTCATGCATTTTATGCTCCATTATTTAAAACTGCTTTATGCCTTGCTCTCTTCTAAAATGAAAATCTATAACATTTCTTTTTGTTGAGGCATTATGTATGCCTATTCACTATCAATGATTAGGAGATAGAACATTGATGTAGTAAAACGAAAGAAGATGCATAATAACACCCGTGGTAGAAAAATGCAAACTGTTTAGCAATACCTGTGATTTAAATCATGAAAATGATGTAATCAGTTGAATTGATTGAGTTCATTTAAACCTACTATTCACTTGTAGCTTTCAAGAAGCATACACATGTTGTTATGAGTGAATATTTAGTTTGATGGCTTTGAAAGATGAACTCTCCTTTACTCTTTTAGTTGTATAGTACTTCACTACTTAGCCCCTCCTTTAACAAATGCAGGGTAGCATGCTGAGCTCTACCCTCGTGGGAGCCTATTTTTCTCCACATGCTTGATCTTCAAATGATAATCAGCTTCATGATTTTCCCTATACCTACACAAAGAAACAAACGATGTTAGCATAAAACAATATATGATGATGTTGATGTCTCTCTTTCAGCTCATGTTTCTGCACTTTTCTTGATTGTTTCAGTGTATTATTAGTAGCATACTACATTATCATTGATGGTTCATGTAGGTATATTCATAGTCGGAGCTCTAACATCCCTCTTTTCCTTCCTACAGGTCAATGGAGCTCGAAGAAGACAAATGGTGCACCGCTTTTGTGTCAGTCATCAACACAGGCAATGATGAATATGTCTATACTTATGTGATTCTTCCTTTTATGCATCTTCCATAGAGTAGTATGTTGTTTATGATGCATTGTAACAGTTACATCCACAACTTGTGTGGATGTTTAATTTCATTCTTTCTACTTTTCATTTTGAAAGGAAAGTGCATCTCAATGCAAATTTGTATCATCATTTGAATTCCCGCAATCAAATGAAATCTTGTAAATATGAAAAGCATCATGAAATAAATGAAAGCAGCTGAAATGATTTATTGTTTGTATGCTCAATTTTGTACTCCATTTGATTGTGAAACACTGAATAACAATTCTTGAAACTCAGTTTTCTTATTTCAATGCATAATTGTCACTTATAAAATGATGAATAAGATGCAAACAACACTTAGCATATGTAGAAATAACTGTATTTTCACTTTTAGATATAACAATATTTAACCAACTCCACCAATTGAGTTGTAGAAAAAAATTGGTAACAATGTCTTCAGAAGCTCCATCTAAAGGGTTTTAATTGAAGAGGAATAGATAAGACCCCCTTAAATCAAACCCCTTGGATAGAACCCCTCTAGTATTAAATCATACCCATAATAGAGTCTTCTTCACACCTATCAAAATACAGGAAAAAAGCAATTTTTATTTGCCTTTTGAGGGATTAAATAACATCATTTAAAAATTATATTTTGCAAGATTGTAGCCCTTAAAATGAGATTTTCAACAAGTATAGTTTTGATATATTTTTATTTATCATGTATTTAATTTTTAATTTTCACTAAACATAGGTTTTTATCAAAACATTAAGCTCTTTGTTGTGTAGAGGTGGAAAACAATAAACCATTGCAAAATTTTTTTCAAAAAATACCCTTTCCTTATGTATTGATGTCCTTGTTTCACCCACCAAAAAAAGGAGATTTTGATATATACACAACAAGTTAAGTTGTATGAAACACACGTATGTCCAAATTATAGTTACATTGACTTAAAATTTTAATTTTTAAAAAAAATACAAAAAAAAATTATGAAAAAGTATCCTCTCCCTATCTATTGATGTTGAGAGACTATATTTCAAAAATTAGAATTTAATCTTTTATAGAAAAAATGTTAGGTTGTATGACAAAAATGTTACTTTCTGAAAATGTTATTTTCTATTTAAAGCTAGGTATTAAAGGAGATGTTGAAAGATTCATGATTTATTTCAAAAAAATTGAAAAAAAATATATTTAGAATCTACACACAAATTGCCACAAATCACTAGTTGACATCATCTTCAAATTCTTAATGGTTTAGCTGCTATAATTCTTAGAAGATGAAGATTCAGTTAAAACTATTGATGTAAATGTTTATCTTAGGAAAATATTAGGACACAATATTGTGATTTCACCCTGCAAAGTTTTAGTTCAAGATTCTACTCCTGGGACACTTTTTGACAAAATGGGAATGGTCCTCCAGTAGTGGTGAATGAGTCCAACTATAGGTGTTTTTCAAAGATATTTGTAGATTCAGATACCCTTTTTGTTGAAACTTGTTTTGAGACAATTTTCTAGAATTGCTATTGATTCACCCAGAATGGCGAATGAGTCCCACTAGGCCTAAAAATAAAAAATTTCAAAATTTCAGAGAAATTTCTAGTCTTCAACACATTTCCAAGTGCACACCATTTACTTTTATAGTTTCCTATTCTATTTTGATTGCATCTTTGAAGCATTTGATAGGTCATTTAGGTCTTTTTACATTTCACACCTTGTTTTCAACCATCTTGCATTTCCCAAGTTTCCACTTGGTGGTGAACCCTCATTTGCTATTATTATTTTCCTTGAACCTTCCTTTTGTCAAATTTTAATCTCCTTTGCATTGAAATATCATGGGTTTGTTCTTCAGTGAAGGATTGAAAATAGCCTCTCTCCTTTTAGGTCCAAAACCCTAGAAGTGAAAAGAGAGTACCTTATTTTTTATGTTTCATTCTAGTTAACCTACATTTAGAATACATTCTTTTCTACTTTGGAGTCCATTATCATTCTAGAACTATCTTGCATTGACTTTGCGTTAGGATTGCATTGGTTAATTTTCATCTAGGGTTTCAAATTTTTGCATTAGTGAAAGTGCATATAAGTGGAATTTTCTCATCACAAATCATTAGAAAAAATCTAAAAACTATATTTTCATTTAGTATTCAGGTCATACAATATAAAAAGCATAAAAAACAATTGAAAAAATTCATAAAATTTTGAAAAAAATCTCCATTGGGACTCATTTGCCACCTTGGGCGAACTAGTCCCTTTCCACCCTTGAAACTACCTTTTATAGTGTTGAAAACCCTATTTTTGCACTTTTGTTTGCTGCGAGTAAGTATCTATATCTATTGGTTAAGTTCTTGTTATATGCATTTCATTAAATCTAGCTCAATTTGGCTCATTTCATGCATTACTTAATTTAAAATTTTCATTCCCACATTGTCGCATAGTGTGCCATAGAAAAATGGCCCCTTGTCATTTTCATGGCCTTTTAGGTCTTGTTTCATGGTGTTGGAACTATGTTGCTTTGATTTTATGTTGTAACATGGCTTGAGCATGCTTATTTAGGTACTAAAACTCAAAGAATGACATCTTCTGAAGGTTTTTTGAAGTGTTGTAAGACATTTCTACATTCTTCTAGACTCTATTTAATCCAATGTACCTAAATATCACCTTTTTACTTATCAACAAGTCCTATTTTGAAGTGTTGTAAAGTCTTGTAACAAGCTTTCATGCTCTTCTAGGAATATTTTCATTGTTTACACCCTTCTCATGCTTTATTTGGTCTCTTTATGCCATCATAAGTTGTAATTAAGTGTATTTTTGAATGTTATCCTGACAAACAACATTAAATACAATTTTTTTCCTAACACATGTTTTTAGGTCCTAGGTGGAACCCATTCACCATGGGTGGTGAATGATTCCCCCTTGGCCCCACATTCAAAATATTTTAAATTTCCTTTCGGGATTTTATTCAAAATCACATGATGTCAGCCTATGATGAGGTATGAGTAGATACTAAGGCAGAAGAATTGTATAAATACGTGATTTTCATCTCATTCTAACCCCAAACTCATTAAGTTCACTTATCCACATATTCACTCAAGCATTTTACATCAACAATTCAAGCACTATTCAAGCACTTTGAAGCAACCATTGACATTACATCAGACTTGCATCATCAAGGGTTAGGTAAGTTGATAGCACTTGCATGTTATTAGTTTATCTTTCTCTTTCATTTCACTATCTTTTCAAGGGTTTAATTACCAAAAGTGGGGTTTGACCAAGGCAAACCCCTATTCACTAACCCTCAATCATTTTTCCCCTGTTGCATGTTTGTAGCTCTTTGTATGTAGATTTGATGGGTTATTAGTTATTGAAGATTGATTTCCAAGTCAAATGTGTT
This sequence comes from Sequoia sempervirens, assembly GCA_007258455.2. Lineage (NCBI taxonomy): Eukaryota > Viridiplantae > Streptophyta > Pinopsida > Cupressales > Cupressaceae > Sequoia > Sequoia sempervirens. The sequence goes on along the minus strand of VDFB02086081.1, from coordinate 83,092,761 downwards.
CTTTAAGTCAACTTCAGTCAAATTCAAGCTTGGAGAGAGTTATTTGTCTATTTTCTATAGAATTGACTTCATCAACCCAATAAGCAGACGTTTCCAGATCTGATGTTGTAGAGTTGTCTCCTTATTTTTCAAAAATTTAGGAGAGGACTGATTTGCCACCTGTGGTGAATGAGTCCCACCTTAGGATTGAAAATCTAAATTTTGTCAGATTCTAGATCCTAATAGATAGAGACCAGTTCCTGACACTTTTTTAGCAAGAGGATTGATTTGCCACCCTGGCAAATGAGTTCACTTGTGAAAAATTAGTGATCTCATCTAGCATAAAAAACATTACAAAATCATCAAAAATTTCCTAGGTGCACTCTGATTTGACCCATCTCTTTTTTACACATTTCATTCATTTTCTTCATTGTTTACATATCACACTATGTTTTCAAACAAGGCATAAATATCAATTTTACATTCATTTTCAATCATTTAGATTAGTCAATTTCATTTAGTTTACTTCATCTAGCCTAGAAAAAATTGCATACATCTTGATTTGAGTGAATCATTAGAATTTTTGGCCCTATCTCTCTCCTTTTAGGTGAAAAACCCTAGAAATGCAAGAGTAGTCCATAGGGTCCCAAAAATCTATGTTTCACATAGCATAATCAGTCAATTATCATTTGAAAATTTCATTTCATTTTAGGCCTTTACATTACATTTTTAGTTTGCATAGATTTTTATTTTAAAATGTTAGTATCTATTGTTTCCAAGTTTGCAATGAAAAGTTAGCTAATAAGAATGTTATTCACTCATTCAATGCATTCCCTAGTTATTAGAGTCTCTTAGCACAAGATAATAAAAATGTTAATTCTTTCCTTAAACATACACCACATAATATCTCTCCTATTTGTGAGGATGATGTGATAGAAGAGAATACAAACATAGATACTCATGATGATCATAATTTTTCTTCTCTCGATACCTCTCCTTTTAGTGATGAAGGTATCTTGGCAAAAGAAGGTACAAACATTGAGAATCAGGGAGATCTAGCTTTTCCTTCTCCTCATCCCCTTTGGGAAGATATTATAGCATAATAAAATGAGATTGTAAATAATGAGGATGATATATTGGTCTTATATAATCAAATCTTAAAGGTCTATAACAACCCTCTTTATGATCCTTCCCCTACTTATCCTATTTTGGAAGATATTAGGGAACAAAGGAATAAAATCATGACTCATACTTTTCCTCCCCCTAGTATCTCTTCTCATTTTCAAGCAAATACTTTTCTCGATGAAAGTCAAGAAAATCTTAGTTTTCCCTTTCAACTTAGGGAAACCCATATTGAGCAAGACAATTCAATCATTGATCATTTCCCTACTTGTGATGAAATCATTTTGGAAGAACCAATGCTTGAATGCCAAGAAAATTTGGTTTGTAGTTCTCCTAAACACTCTCCTCCTAGGGAAAATATCATGGTGCAAGGAAATGACAACAATAATAATGTTCCTTCCTTAGGTAATGGTAAATAGGTGATTCTAGATTTCCATTTACTCGAAATAAATCAAACCAAGACCACCGAGGTTATGAATATGGAAGTATCCATTAGATCCCCCTTTTGCAATGAACCTCCTACATACCCCATGGGACATCCTATGAATCCTCTAATCCTTTACCCACCTTAACACAAACAACAAACTCAAAACAAACCTGAACTTATCCTTTACCCACCTAATAATAATGTGTCATGGTAACTGAGTCATAATACCGTTGCTCATACATGGAACACTAAAAATAATTTTCAACCACAACAATCAACCACAACATCCCTACCTTTTCCCAATACTATCCTATCTAACCCCATCTTATTGGGTTCTCCTTGTGGAAAGGAGTATGATATTTTTGAACAACTTAAGAAAACTCTTGCTAAGATATCATTATCCGACCTTATCCAAGCCTTTCCTCACTACCATAACATGATTCAAAATTCTTTAAATCAAGTTTCTATCCCTTCTAATGTGCAACCGAATGACAGTAGCCATGATCCAAGGTCTGAGCCTCCCCTCACTACCATAACATGATTCACAATGCTTTACATCAAGTTCCTACCCCTTCTAATGTGAAACCGAATGACATAGTAGCCATGATCCAAGGAATAAATGTTGAAATTGTTTTCCACCAAAGTGATCTCCCTCCTTTGGAAGTGCAAATAAGAAATGAGGCTTTAATAATAATATCTCAATACAAAAGAAAAGGGATAAAGCAAACCCTTGTTGACAATGGCTCATCCCTTAATGTGTGTAGTGTGAACCTTTTAGATAGGCTTGTCATTGATAAATCAAGCATTCAACCTGTCTCTTTATCTATTAGTGGATTTTATAGTGTATCAAAGAAATCTCTCAGTGTGATCACTTTGCCTATTACAGTTGGGAAGGCCACATTGGAAATTTTGATCCATGTTATGCCTCATGATCTCTCATATAATATCATTTTAGGAAGACCATGGATTCATGCCATGAATCGGGTGCCTTCTACTCTTCATCGTAAAATGAAATACATCTACAACAACAAAGTGTACACACTGTTAAAAGGAACAAGACAACTAAGAGGGGGCTGAATCAGTTGTCACTAGATTCAATCACAAAACTTTAAACACTTATCAAATTTAGAACCACACTATTCTATTATTAAGTATGAACATGAGATGTAGATAATAGAAAGTAATGTCAACATAATGAACACCAAATTTTATGTGGAAAACCCAATAAGCAAAAAACCATGGCAAGGATTAAATCAAAAAAGTAGTTCCAAAACTAGATATATAAGGCTCACTGCCCAAAATAGGACTCACTATCTAGATATAAAAGCTCACTACTTACACAAGGAGGTTCACTACCTACAAAAGGATTACAAAACAAAATTGGCTTCACAGCCAAAATGAACTAATGAGAGTGTACCTAAAAAGTTTTTATAGAGTTCCTGTGATGCTCAATAGACTGACTTAACAAACTTCATAATTTTCACACTTCTTCACATTCACATCAGTGTGATTCCTCTCTCTCTCTTCTTCTTCTACACTTCAATCTTCAAAACTATCCAACATATATACTCGATCCATCTGCAAGCATTAATAGGTCGGCCTAATTAGATGCAATCCTTCTTTACCAAAAACACCAATTGTCAACTTCAAGCACTCACAAGGTCTTTCTAGATAATAAATAAAAACATGTAGAACACTTTATCATGTCAGATTAGACCTAAGATAGGTTGCACATATATCTACAAAACAAAGTTAATTCACCATTACATCATCTATCCATTAGGTCGGCCAAAGATAAACCTAATAGTAAAATTGCAATCAATAGAATGATACAAATACACTATACAAGCACTAGATCATGCGAGATTCTAAACATACATGCTTTCAACATCCATAGAATATTTCCCAAAACTGCAAGCAGCAACTATCAACTGCAAAGGATTGCAAACAAAAATACCAAAGGATGTAAACTATATACTAGTTCAAACACCAGACCAAAATACTGAATCAAAAACTAACTTATTCTTGCATTCACAACTTGTATAACATGGTGATATCAATGAAAACACAAAACTACAAAGTTATCCATTCTTCTTCATTCTTCCAACAATCTCCCCCTTTGTCACTGATGGAAACATCTGCCAAAATTTTACAAAACAACATTCTTTCCCTTTATCATCATTTTCCTTTTTACTCCTTTAAAGGTACTCTTCTCTCCCCTTTGACATCAATGGAAAAGGGCCACCAAAAAAATAGGATGTGTATGTATATGGTATATACAAAGGTGATTCCAACTCCCCATTTCAAACATTCAAGTGAAACTGACACTTTTTACATGTAAGATTTTCTTATACCTGTCTCTTATGATCAAAAGAATCCTTTTCCAAGCAAGAAAAACCAAATTCATTCTTGAAGTAATACCATCCAATAAAGACAACTGCATAAAAGAGGATGTCTAGTTTGAAGATAGACATTAATGTTCACAATCTTTTGTAGCAGAGAGTATTCCAGAGAGATGATCCAACTAAACCACAACAAGTTCCTTAACCAACCAGAAGGTTTGAACCATATCTTTTCTTTTCCTCTGAGTAATCAGCAACTCCATTTTCAATTAACCGACACTTATTCTCTATTTTCCATCCTTGTATTTAAAGAAATCAAAACCTTTTCTAATACTATGCATCTCAGATTTGATGGCTTCAATTTTGCTTCTAAAATTGTCAACAGCTACCAGCCACTAGAGACAATACCTGTAGATGTCAGATATTTCTTTGATGCATTCTCTTTTGTCATTCATATGTTTAGATAACACTTTTTTGGCTTTGATATATCTTTTTTCAACCATAGCTTTGAACTTATGACCTTCGGGTCCTTCCAACAATGTTCTCTGTTCAATAATCTCTACTAGATCATCTGGCAAAGAATTATACGCATTTTAAATTGAGATACCTCTATTGAGAAAATAATCAACCAATACATCACCAATTTTAAGCCTCTCAATCAGAGAGCATGCATTCCACATTTCACCAATCTTCTTCATAGCACCCTTTGTCTAGCATCATCCATATATCCTCTAGATCAAATGAGTCATATCCAGACATAAATTCTTCTTCATTATTTTTTTCTTCTAAGACATTTATTACAAAATGTTTCCTCCTTTTAGATTTTGGAGGGGACTCACCAATGATAAATTCAAACTCTTTCTTTCCAGAGGATGAACCCACTTCAAACTGACTGGGTACTGACATACCAAAGCAAAGATTCTTCTTCAGGGATACAAAGTAGGTTCTATAAGCACTTATATTATCCACCAACAATTCCAAATATCTGTAAAATTGTTTTCCAATAGGAATACCAGATTCCCATTCAACATTCTCTCTTCTCGATAATGAGCTCAAAAAGTAAAATGTCAAACATATAAGAAAATATACAAACCAAAAAGGATAGCCCTCAACCAATGACATTTGGGAATTCTCAGCTAGGTTTTCTAGTAATAGGCTACACAAATCAAACTACTTGTTTTCCTTAACCATCATGTGTGTAATATATACAACAATAGCTGAAGTTGAACCTTCATGATTTCTAAAATAGATTTTATAGGAAATGTCATACACAACATACCTTACAGTGGAATCTACAAAAAAATTTATCAATAGAGCTTGAGGGTCTTTTTCAATGCTAGTAAGTTTCTCCACATCTTTGTATTTCATGGTTTTCTTCCTAGGGAGGTCCCCAACACTCCATAAACTAGTAATTGCTTTGATCACTTCCTTCATGATCAGGTAGGGTTTGTCCAACATAATGCTTTCATTCTTGAATTGACCTAACAAGAACAAGATGAATTCTTTATCTACAAACCAAGGAAATTATCCCCATAAATCCATACCTAGGGATTTTATGCTCTATAATTCATTTGTCTTCAGCACTAGTTCCATTTCCTTCATTTTCCTATGATCAAATTCTTCCAATTCAACACCTTTCAACTTTAGTGGAATGTTACCACATGATCCTTTATCCATTGTCATGCTTATCTCTCTTGAATTCATTATCATTCAATTGAAACTTCTTCCTTTTCCCTTCATTCCCTTTGTAAACAAAGAAATAATTCCTTCAAACTTCTTCAAATCACTTTGAGATCACTCCAAGATGCCTTTCAAACTCTTCAAGTGCACAAGTGATCAAAGAGATTTACAAATTTTACTTTATACATCATTAGTTTTCCCTAATTTACATTAAATGTGGTAGACTTCAAAAAGCTAACAAACCCCTTATTTCTCAGAATTGTAAACCCTAATTCAATCCAAAAAAGAACATGCCATCATTTTTTCTTTTGGTTTCTTTTGCAAAACCTCTACATGTTCATTCTTTACAATATATCATCATGCCAACATCTGACATGCCATTTATCTAGAGTGTCTGTACAATTTTTTGTAAATGATGCCCTATGACCATGCTAGGTCTAATTCCTAGAGGAATTTTCTATACTAGATGAGAGCATAGAAACATCTATCATCTTTGTCTCTTCTTCTTTCTTCCTCCATATCTTATTCATTTCTTGCTTCACTTCTTTTTCAATTTTCTTTACCGGTTCATTTTGCTCTACCAAAGTAGATTGCTTTCCCTTCTTACTTCTACAAACTTTTGATATATGTCCAAGTTTGTTACAATTATTAAAAAAAACACTTTTTTGATTAGTCTATCCTCCATTAATCCTTGATCTACATTGATTAGCTTTATGTCCAAATTTGTTACAGGTATAGTAGTAACCATTAAAGGATTGATTCATTTTTCCTCCATTAAATCTATTCATCATCACTTGACTGATCATTCTCACCTGAGATCTACATTCAATGGCTTTATGTCTAAACTTCTTACATGAAAAACATTATCTAGAGAAGGAGCCATAAAACTAATTCATCTTACTCCTACATTTTGTCACCCTATGACAAATTTTGTTCCATGAAAAATAGACACCATTGAAGGATGGATACCTTTGTGCATTAGGCTATCTCACAAGCAGTTTCCTTGTAAAGTTTCTTTAATTTCCTTTCTACTTCCCTTTGTCTTTATTATTTTGATTGTCCTTTGATCTTTCACCTGATTCATTTCCTAAGCCACCTTTGTCTTTATTTGATTTATGTCTTGCAAGTAGTTCTTCAAGCATGTTAGAGCTAGACTTGAAATTGTTCTCATAGAGCTTTTCCTTCTGCAATTCTACTTTCAAGTTTACTACCTCTTGTTCAAGTCTAGTGCATTCATTAGACTTGTTCTGCACCATTGTGTTTAGACATTCTTCAATTCTCTTCTTTTCTTCTACAAGCACTTTCAATCTGATGATCTCTTGTTTCTACTACTCACTCACTTCTCTAAGCTTTTCCTTGAATTTCTTCAGCTTCTCTTTCAGTTTCTAGATACATTCATTTACTTCATCTATATTTTATTTCAAGTCTCTGTTTTCATTTTTAGCCTTATCAAAATATTCAAGTGCAGTCTAGAGTTCTTCTTTATCATCCATTTGATCAACTTTCAGGATCCTCCTCAAGCGGTTAAGCTTTACACCAAGGAACCAAAGCTCTGATACCAATTTTCAAAAGGTGCAAGACAACTAAGAGGGTGGGGTCAATCAGTTGTCACTAGATTCAATCACAAAAATCCAAACACTTATAACCTTTACAAACACACTATTCTATTATTGAGTATGACCATGAGATGCAGATAATAGAAAGTAAAATCAACATAATGAACACCGAGTTTTATGTGGAAAACCCAATAAGGGAAAAACCACAGTGAGGATTAACTCACAAAAGTAGTTCCAAAACTAAATATATAAGGCTCACTAACCAGAATAGGACTCACTATCTAGATACAAAAGCTCACTACTTACACAAGGAGGCTCACTACCTAGAAAATGATTACAAAAAAAAAATAGCTTCACAGCTGAAATAAAATTATGAGAGTGCACTTGACAAGTGTTGATACAGTTCCACTAATGCTCAATAGATTGAATTAACACACTTAATAATTTTTGCACCTCTTCACATTTGCATCAATTTCGTTCCTCGTTCTCTCTTTCTTCTTCTACACTTTAATCTTCAAAACTGTCCAACATATATACTTGATCCATTCACAAGCATTAATTAGGTCAACCGAATTAGATGCAATCCTTGTTTTCCAAAAAACACCAATTCTCAGCTTCAGACACTCACAAGGTCTTTCTAGATAAGAAATCAAAACATGTAGCAAAATTTATCATGTCAGCTTAGACCTAAGATAGGTCACACATATATCCACAAAACAAAGTTAATTCACCATTACCTCATCTATCCATTAGGTCAGCTAAAGATAGACCTAATAGCAAAATTGTAATCAACAAAATGATACCAATACACCATATGAGCACTAGAGCATGAGAGATTCTTAATGTACATGATTTAAACATCCATAAACTATTTCCCAAAACCACAATTAGCAACTATCAACGACAGAGGATTGAAAAACAAAATACCAGAGGATGTAAACTGTATATTGGTTTAGATAGAGAACCAAAATACTAGATCAAACATTGGCTTAGTCTTGCATTCACAACTTGTATTTAACATGGTGACATCAATGGAAACACAAAATTGTATAGTTAGCCATTCTTATTCATTCTTCCAACACACACTTGATGTTGATCCTGAGCCTTATAGTGTCTTACAAATTTAGAAAGAAACAGAGAATCCTTTGAAAACATTAACATGAAGTACACAAGTAGACCCTGTGCAACAAAAAGACAAAGAAAAACACATTGAAGAAGTCACAAAGCTATTAGAAGATGGTCAGGGTTCCTTAGATTTTGAATATAAATTCAAGAGTGAATACAAGATTCTAAGCAAAGATTCAAACAAGGAAAAAGAGATAGTAATGTCACTAGAAAACTTGAAAGACCCTTTGAAAGCATATTCCTTAAGCACTTTAGAACACAAGACACCAAATTACACAACAACCTTTAACAAAGCTGATTATGAACAATCACCAAATCCTAAAGAAATGAAAAATATTTATGGGAAAGGTTATGAGCTTATGAAACAACTCAACTACAATGGAAAAGGATGTGGTGTTATAGAACAAGGTATCTATGTCCCCATCAAACCTAACACACAAGAAAAAAATCACGGTCTTGGTTATTGTCCTTTGATAGAAATAAGCAATCCTTCACTCAATATCAACACCATCATAAAAGACTCCTCTAAGCCAACCTTAATAGTAGTGCATATTGAGTTGATAAAAACTAGTGGTCTTGAATTTTTCCTTTGCAAGAAATGAAGAAAACAAGAATTCTTTGCTTAATGTCAATTTCATATCACAAAACACTAAAGATTTGAATTTGATAGGTTTTACACCCTCCTATAAAGGAGAGAAAAAAATCTTGCAATCTAAAGAGTCTTATGTAGCTATGACATCTTATACTAAGCAAGAGCCTCTTTTGGCTAGTTGTTAACCTTTCATGAACATAAAGAGAAAGCTTGAGATGTGAACATGCCTTAAGTTGGCTCACATGTGACATACTATCTTTTTCATAATGTAGCTTATTAGAAACATATGAATTGGCATAGGGATTTCCGAATAAGCTCTCATGCCTTCTTCTACTTTAAAGAAATTGCTCATAGTAATGGTGTTAGCAACTTCTTTAATGTGGGGGCATACATTGATACTCATGTTTCATTGTGCAATTTATTTCTTATTACGATGTTTCCTTTTCTTGGTGGTCTCATTGTGCTTGATTTCCTCCAAGAGCATGATATTTCTTTTGGCTTTTCCTCTCTTGGAAACAAGATGAGACCTTGCACTTGTCCTCTATTGGAAAATAGATAAGACCATTTTCACTTTTTCTCTATTGGATACATTAAGCACAATGTTCCCTAAGATGAGACCTTGCATGAACTACGAAAAATCCCTTTGAACATTCTTTATGCCATTTTTCATTTACAATGTCAGAGTTTCAAGCATATGGAGTTTTGATTGCCTCATGGAGCTCAATGATCATTTTTGTGTGACACCTTATTAAAATTATCAAGAGGTATATATGTTGGTGTAATTAAATGTCTTGTACCTTGTCCTAGGTCATAATTACACCTTAGTTAAGTTTACTTAGGGATCACATAGGAGGTTGTTGGAGAATTTCACTTTTGGTGGATTTGACATGTCATTACCTCATCACTTCCACCTTTTGTGGACACATCATGTGATTATCTCTCCACTTTAGGTGGAGTGATAGGTTTTCCTAGTTGTCTCATGTCATAATATTATGACACTTGTCATAATCTTATGCCCTTGTATGTTCTCACCTTAGCTATATAACCAAGGGGTCTCTCTCATTTGTAATCAATAAGAATCATCTCATATCATTGGAATTGAATACAGTCTATTCTTGTCATATTCATTTCTCTCTCTCTTTTGTGCTTTCCATTTGGTCCATATATCTTGTTATCCATAGCCAATTCTAACATGGTATCAGAGTGGGTTGGGTGCTATTGGAGAGTCTTTTTCTAAAGAGAGGTTCCAATTCTGAGGAGGTTCCATTTTTGGCTCTTTGTTGTGAGTTCATATTGGAGCTTGCTGGTGCAAATCTAAGCTCACCATTGCATCCGAAAGGTTTGAGAAAGTTGATTTTTCCTTTTGTTTCGTCCAAATCGGATATACGAGGCCAAATCTAGGAGGGTTTGAAGCTGAAGAGTGGTTGCCAGATCCATAAGTAGCTACAATTTTGGAGCATTTTGGGTCAAATCTGACCTTTCCATCATGTCTAGAAGGGCTAAAAACCCTAAGATCGATTGTCAAATCATCTGATTTAGAGCAAGTCATCCAGTGAGGAAAAAAAAAATTCCTAGAGAGTCGTACGACCCCCCAGGTCGTCATAATTACGTAGGGTACAATTTTGAAGAATACATATTTTATTGTCATAATTTTTTTGAATTTTTTTTAGAAAAATTAAAAAAATCAAATTGATTTTTCTGGGAAAGTTTTTTTTTAAATAATAAAAAAAAAATCAAAAGAAATAAAATATGTGGATTATTCCGCAATACCGCAGAGTGCAGGTACGACAGTACTCGCAGGTACCGTGGCCCCAGTAGGTACCATACGGAACCCTCACATTCACCCCCGTAGGCACCCTTTCCATTCGTCAGTGATATAAATATAAACTGGCAGTCAACTTAAATCTAGCGGCCGCCAGAAGATTTCACTGAGATTCTTGGAATATTCCGAGCTTTGCCCAAAGATTTCATTAGCCGAGAATGGAATATTCTGACAGCGAGCATATTCCATGGAGGGTGGAGTATATTCTTTTTTGACGGTTGCTAGTCCATCAAATTTAATCGCTTCAGATTATGTGTCATCAGTGATGTCAGTGACTAGTTTGATTTTTTTTACTCCTCACGGATGAGCTTTTCAGTTTTGGAGATGAACTTTGAAGGCTAATATCTCAATCATTTTGGCTCCTTTTTTCAAGAATTTTTTTTTTTATTTGGGCTAATTTTTTGTGATCTACGCATTGGTGCAATCAATTTTTGGTTTTGGAGCCTATTGTTTTAAAAAATTGTAGATTCTCACAGGTGTTGCTACTTCATCCTCATTTTGGAAACTTTGGGAGCTCATATCTTGCTCCTACGGTAATATTTTTTACTGTAGTTTTTTTTTAAAGTGCATGATTTTTTGTGTACTTCTCAATGGTAGGATCAGATTGATCTAATTTTGTACCAAAAAAATGACTTGATACTGTGGCCTATTTTGGCATTTGCATGTACTAAGATTAAGTCTAGTTTGCTATTTTTGGCATCTAGCAACTGTAAATTCACTAAATATAAAGTGCCAAATTAGATATTGATTGGGGGGGTTTCTTGATTGAGTGATTTGGGGGGGGTAATCTTGTAGTGATTTTTTGCATTATTTTGCTTGTTTTCTGTTCTTGCAATGGGGAGATCTCAAATTGAACCCCTAAATCCACATAATTATGCTACATGGAGAAAATTAGTATCGAACTATCTCACGATGAAAGGTCTAATAGGTAATCTAAAGGACACAATTCAAAAACCTATTGATGCTAAAGAATTGGCAAGGTGGGAGATTGATCGTGAGAAAAAAATTGGATGCATATGTTCATTAGTCTCATTTGATTTGCAATTTCATATTGAATCATGTAATACACCTAAAGAGGCATGGGAGACTTTTAAGAAATTGTATGGTAAAATAGATAAGATTAGAGGCTATCAGATTGATAATGATTTGATGAATCTTGATCCTAAATTTTTTGACCACATCCAAGACTACATCTCCAAAATCAAGCAACTAAGAACACAATTGAAAGAATGCACTATTGAAAAAGAGGATTTACAATTGATTTTGAATGTGTTATCCAAGCTTGGTCCTGAGTATTCAGTGTTTGTTTCTAGCTTTCATACCCATCCACTTTCTATGGGAGCATCATATGTCTATCCTAAGTTTGATGACTTTGCAAATCTCCTAATCCAAGAGGAAGCTAAGTTAATGAACATGGGTCTAATCAAGTCTTCCAAACCACAAGCATTGATGGAAAATGAGTCTAAGGTAAAGAAAGAATCAGGGAATCTTGATAAGAAGCAAAAGAAGAAAAAGAACAAGCCACATAAAGAATCAAAATCCTCATCATCTTCAAAAGGAGAATCATCAAAGAAGGAGAGACCTTTTTGTGCATATTGCAAGAAGGATGGACATGAAGAACATTATTTTTATAAGAAGGACATTGATGAGTTGAAAAATCTTCTAAAAAAGAATCACATTGATTTTCCTTCTAGAATGTCTAAATCATCTTCTTCTCCTTCTACTTCAAAACAGTCTATCAAGGACAAAACATCTACATCAAGATATAAAGGTCAAGCTCTTTGTGCTCTTTCAGGTCCAGGATCAGGGAGATGGCTTCTAGATTCAGGAGCATCACATCATATGTGATCTTCACAAACTATCTTCTCTTCATTTCAACCTTGTTTTATGTCTCCTATCTTGATGGGAAACAATACATACATGAGTGTAATAGGGAAGGGATCTATTAGCATTGGGGACAACACTTTTCAAGATGTCTTGTGTGTTCCTCATTTGATGAACAATCTACTTTCCATTTATTAGATTACACATGGTGGAGATGGGAGAACTGTGGAGTTCACTCCTGATTCTATCATCATTCAAGATTTGGAGAGTAGAGAGATCATTTCTACTAGGGTGGTTGATCATTCATCTCGATTGTATTCCTTTTCATAGTTTTCTTTTGATGATGACATTGTTCATTCGACTGTTGATCATATACACCATGATTTAGAGGAGACATTTGGCTTTTTGAACTTGGGCATACTCACATCAGATCCAGTCCTTGAGCCATGTACTCTATCTCCTCCATCTACTATTGTACTTGATGATACTTGTGTTGCTACAGTTTTGGCTCCTAGTGATTCAATGCAACATGACATACATTGTCTTCCAGATATGGCTACTTTGGATGATTTCCTAACAAGTTTTATACTTGTTTGTGGAGTCTCATCTTGTAGATTTGGAGGACACCATGGATAGCATTCATCTTCTCTTTGATGAAGATGAGCCTTCTTTAGTTTTTTTGAGGGAACACCTTGACCCTCTTGTTCATTCTCTACATGATCATTCTTCACAGATTGGTGTGAGTGTGGATACTTTTGGCCAACATTTGGAGGAGGCTTCTTTGTCTTCAAAGGGGATATCTTTGTCTTTGGATTTTGCTCTATATTCATCTCTACTAGATGTTGGATTTTCCTCTTCAGCAGTGTGTCCTAGAATGCCTGTTTCGAGTGTTTCAACTTTCAGCATCGACATGGAGACACTTGAGCAGGCTTCAGAGACATCATCATCATATATAATCCATATTCCTGACTTCTTGCATACATCCTTGGTTTTGTTTCTTCCTAAGGGAAGGAATGTTGTTCGGTAAGATTGGATTACCTTCAGCATTCAATGTCGAGCTTCTACCATCATTGCAAGAGACTCAACATTGAGGGGGGGCTACCTTGTCTCTCTTCTACTTCTCTCTTATGGGGGGGTCTTTTTCCTCACATGGGGTTTTTACCTTCTCATTCTTCATTGAGAGTATTTCACTTTTTGTATTTCATCTCTCTTTTGGGGAGGAGTTTTGTCCCACTGGGTTTTCTCCTTTTCTCTCGTTGTGAGAGATTGCATTGATTTCATTTTCATTTGTACATGGGTACCTAACATGGCCTAGTAGCTAGGACCCATCATTGCATCTTTGTGTCATTTGCATAATAATTTTCTACTCCCTAAGTTGCACTTAAGGGGGGTGCTGGTGTAATTAAATGTCTTGTACCTTGTCCTAGGTCATAATTACACCTTAGTTAAGTTTACTTATGGACCACATAGGAGGTTGTTGGAGAATTTCCACTTTTGGTGGACTTGACATGTCATTACCTCATCACTTCCACCTTTTGTGGACACATCATGTGATTATCTCTCCACTTTAGGTGGAGTGATAGGTTTTCCTAGTTGTCTCATGTCATAAGATTACAACACTTGCCATAATCTTATGCCCTTCTATGTTCTAACCTTGGCTATATAACCAAGGGGTCTCTCTCATTTTTAATCAATTAGAATCATCTCATATCATTGACATTGAATACAGCCTATTCTTGTCATATTCATTTCTCTCTCTTTTGTGCTTTCCATTTGGTCCATAGATCTTGGCATCCATAGCCAATTCTAACAATATATTTGGTATGGTTTGAGTAGAAAGCCCAATTTGAGGCATGAATTTCCCCATAGCCACCTATGTGCATGTGAGTGCATACCAACCATGAGTATATGTTTCTCAGTATCTAGGACTTCTCACCCGATGGATAGCTAGGAGTTCCATTGCCTTAGAGTTGATCAATTTTTTAGACAAATAGCCTAGATATAATCCACATCATGTTCGACAAATGGTTGAAGCTTGATTTTCCTTTTTATTAGTTTTTCTTCTAGTTATTGTTATTGAATGATCATGTATCTTGATTTGCTACAAACCATTCACCTTGTGCATGTCCTTTTGCACTTATGTCAGTTTGACTTAGGATCTTGGATCCTAGGGGCTTGACTACTTCCTCAATATTTGTTATCCTAGACCATTTGCATTGGTACACTTGGACCCCTCTTGAGTGTCTACTTTAGTGTGAGTTTGAATCAAGTTCATCATCTCACTAAAGTGGGGGATAAATTTAGTGTAGAAAAAAGTGTGCCTTGCTTGATTCGGGAATAATTAATGATGAAATGGACTTAACATCATCTTGATCTAGTGTTCTGAGCTATTTTACACATCTACATTAGGTCTTGGGCTCTTACAAATTGAACAAAATACATGTCTTGTAAAGGTGTTGTAAAGTGTTGTAAATCATTTTCACACTTTTCTAGACTTTTATTAAGTATTTAAGTCTAATGGACCTATTTTTCCCTTAATTTAATATTGAAAAATGTATTTAATTATATTTTCATATTAATATAGAAGGCTTATAAATTAAACCTAGTTTTAATCTAGTGTTGTAATGTGTTTTACACATTCACATTGGATCTTGTGCCTTTATAAGCTATGTGGACCTCATTTTAATGTTGTAAAGTGTATTTAATCACACTTTCACATTGAACTTTGTGTCCCTAACCCTAATTAACCTTTACATGATCATTAATAGGCCCCTATGACCCCATATTTTGATCAATGACCTCACAAAATTAACATATAAACCTGATTTCTTCACTCATCAACATGCCAGCTGGCTAAAGAGCCCTTGTGGGACCCATTTTCCACCTTTGGTGAATGATTCCCATCTAGGTGGGACTCATTCGACCAAGATGGCGAATGAGTTCCATTTGAGCTATTTTTGGGGTTTGAGCGGGAAAAAATAGGTTTTAAGTTTAATTTTCTTCAATGTTGGCCTTGGGGATCAAATTAGTGGGAATTTGATTAGATTTCCTATATAAATAAGCTCTCAAATAATTATTTCATAAGGAATTCACATTATCAAGTCAAGCAAGCTAGGGTTAAGCATTTCAAGACTTCACAAGATCAATTCTAAGGCATTCAAGGGAAGATTCTTCATCCATTGTTGCAGCAATTCAAGATCCATCATCATGGTAAGTTTCCAATTGCATTACTTCATGTTCATGCTTCATTATCTTATTTCATCATATTTTTTTAATTACCTAAAAGGGGTTTGATCAAGGAAAATTGTTATCCTCTAACAATCAACAAGTTTTCCCCTCTTTAATATGTGATTGCAGGTTTGTAGATTGAAGAAAAATGCCAAAATGATTAAGTTACAAATTTTGTCAAATTGTCATGAAAAGTTGTCAAGACTCATAGAAACACGGATCTAGGGAAAAATATCCATCCAATCTACATGAAATCAGTGGGAAAGTGCTCAAAGGCTTGCAAAATTTTAGTTCAAGATTCTACTCCTGGGACATTTTTTGCCAAAATGAGACTCATTCCCCAGTAGTGGTAAATGAGTCCCATTGTAGGTTTTTTTTGAAGATCTTTGCAGATTTGGATACCCTTTTTGCTAAACTTGTTTCAGGACAGTTTTCTAGAATTGGGACTGATTCGCCCAAAATGGTGAATGAGTCCCACCAGGCCTAAAAAGTAGCAATTTCAATTTTTCAAAGATATTTCTATTCTTCAACACATTTCTAGGTGCACACCATTTACTTTTATATTTTCCTATTCTTTTTTTATTGTATCTCCAAAGCATTTGATAGGTCATTTAGGTCTTTTTGCATTTCACACCATGTTTTCAAACATCTTGCATTTCTCAATTTTTCACTTCGTGGTGAACCCTCATTTGCTATTATTATTTTCCTTGAACCTTCCCTTTGTTAGATTTCAATCTCCTTTGCATTGAAATCTCATGGGTTTGTTCTTGAGTGAATAATTTAAAATAGCCTCTCTCCTTTTAGGTCCAAAACCATAGAAGCAAAAAGAGAGTACCCTATTTTCTATGTTTCAATATTATATCCAGTTATAAGATATTACAAGGCTCACTTCCAGGATTCATTGTTCTTGAAAGGCTCAAAAATTAAATAAAAAACATGGTTAATTTCCAAGATACAAAGATTGTGGCTCACTGCTAAAAATATGAACTGATAGAATACACCTTAAATCTGAAGGGTTTGGTTCCAATGAAGCTCTGAATAAGAACTGCTTCTTACAATAGTTTTTCAACAATTTTGTTTTGATCCTCAACAGATAAAGCATTTAGGCTTGCAACTTCACTTATCCCTTGATCCTCTTCACACTTCACCATAATTCTCTTCCTTCTCCTTCCATATTCATACCTTACACTTCTTCACCATAAATCACACACACTCTCTTCCTTTCTCTCTTCAAATAATCTTATATATGTATACAATTATTTCTTATTCATCAATTAGGTCAGGCTAATTAGATTAGTCAAGGAATCTATACCATTTGCTAAAGTATTAGGACTAATATTAATCTATGATAAGTTACTAATATTGTCAAGAGCACTAGATACAAGAATGTTCCTAAGTTGAACCATTTCTCTGAGTGCCACAAACTTCTTAATCAATTCTATTCTTTGGTCCTGTAGGGAAAATATTTTTTTCTGAAGCTGCACATTGTAGGACCATCTTTGATTATCTCTATCTTCTACCAATTTGTATGTATCTACTTGAGTTCTCATCCTAGTTTCACTATTTCTTATCTCATCTCTTATGTTTTGTGTACTACAAGACAAATTTGGGAAAAAAGAAAGAAGTTCCTAAGCCTCTTCCTCACAAACTTGTACACTATTCAATTCCTTCATTACTCGATAGTCTGCATTTTCACATTTCTTCTTGATATCTTCTAGATTTTCTTCAGTAGACTTGATTCCAGCATGCACTTCTAGTCTAGAGATATAGACCTTCAAAAAATTAATCATGTTTTTGAGATTTTCCATAATTGAAATGGATGAATCAAAGTTAGCACTGGGAATAACCTTCTACAATTCTTCCAAATCTCCTTGAATGTTTATGCTTTCATGCTCATGTTGAGCTCTCTCTAATTCACTTCCTTCTACAATTTTTTGTTTGACAACACTCTTTCTCTTCTTCCCCATTCTAGTTGCCCTATCGAAGGTACCTTCTATATTGGGATTCTTATGGATTTCCAAAAGAATTCTTGCATGATGATCAATATCAACCTCTAACACTTCATAATCTAACTCAGATATCGACACCAACCTTGATTCAATTGCTTCCATATGACACAAATCTATAGAAAATAGGAAATTGATATTTTTGGAGTACCTTTCAGTAACACTTCATGGAAACTTTGATCTTTTGTTCATCCTCATTTGAAATGTTCCAAAGAATGCAACAAGATCAGTCTCTTGAGCATCTAAATTACCAAGATTTATCATGAAATTCCTAATCTAATGGGCAATAAGTTTTGTATTTTTCCATTATATTCTTGCTATTACCGGTAATTCTTTCAAGTAAAAGAGTAAGCAAACAATCAAATTTTTGTACTGAAATTAATTCTTCTTCCTCTTCTTGATTTCCTTTAAGTTATTCAAAAGATGTATTCTAATTAGCTCACATAGGTCATAATCCATATGTCTTCTAACCATATCAATAGCAGTTTGTACAACAACAATAGAAATTATGATGTCATTGCTAGGTAGACAAACTTTATGACCAATAACCATCACAACATACCTAATGACTAGATCTTCAATTTGTCTCAAAACAAGCTCTTTCCCTTTGAGGGTTGCACCAGTCACCTCAATTATATCTTTCTCATTTACAACATTTCATTTGGGAACTGGTTTGTGATAGAGATCCTAGAATTTTTGGAAAATTTGAGTTGGTTTTGTGCCCTGTAATGGTTTGTTATATCCTTTTCCATGATTGGGGTTAGGGTTTTTAGTTCTAGGGACCATTTTGCAAAAATAAAGGTTTTTATATTTGATAATTCTAATCCTTCATTGACCTATCATATTGGGTTCCTAGTCATGCTAGTCACAACATGAGCCTTTTGACTCATGATTTTACTAGCCTCATGTTAAGTGTGTCAGTTACCCTTGTTCTCTTCATCATTTTAATATTCCTTATGGTTGGGTATTAAAAAATTTCATCATGAATTATGTTGGTCTCACACTTTGTTCCTTAGGGGTTAAATCCTATCATTTTAGTCATGGCCCCTTTTCTTTAAAACATCTTATTAGCATGTGGGTCTTTTATCTCACATCGCTGAAGTCATTTCCATTGGCAGGATTTTTTCTAGGATGAGTGATGAGTTACACATTTCCTTTGTATCACTCATCACCAAAGTCTTTTGAACCGATGGCCCCATTACTATGATGAGTGATGAGTATGGTGGTGTGTTGTATTGCCCATCCCTGAAACTTTTCTATCACCTACTCCAACTTCAGTGACAAGCAATGGAAGGAGAGACTAAATGGTATGATGGCCATGTGTTGGGTTCATGTTTCATCATTGTTTTTTCCCATCACCGAAGTTGTTTCCAATAGCATGATCACTTCTATGACAAGCGATGGGTCTGGTCATTCGAATACATCAAAGGAGGAGCCCATTGCCAAAGATTCTAATAATTTTTTCCATTCTTCTATGATGAGTGAAAAGGAGTTGAGTTCTATCATGTGATACATAATGATTATGTGGCACATTCTAAGGATCTCCTCGCTACTTTAAATTAGTGTTGTTTAAAGCATGAGTGATGGTGAAAGGGGACCATTGATTATGTTTTAGAAAAAGATGATCAGCCATTGGGATTCAAACTAGAATGGCTATCCATCATTTTTCTCACATGAATAGCCCATCAACCATTAATGGTGAATGCACTTCAATGCTAGAATATTAAAGAGGATTTTCTGGCATATTCTTTGAATAATTGTATGGGGCATGCACATAAGAATTAGTTGAGTTGAGAAGTGGTTAGAGCAAAGAATTGCATAGAGTCGATATTGAAGAGCATCCATTTCATTCCTAGGTAAGTAAATTTTCTAGCTCCTGAGTTGGATTGTTTTCTAGGTGGTTTGGAAATGGTATAGGTAGTGTGGTTTGTGGTGTCTGAATGTTATATATTTTTCTACTTGACACAAATTGAAACTGTTGTTTGTGAGGTTTTGGGGTGAAAAGGATAGGATTAGTTTTTTTATAGAAAACCTTGTGGTTTTTTAGTTCTTTAAGGTGTTTTTTAAGTATCTTGAAAACCCTACCTTTTTTCCATGTAACGATGAGTCAACCTAGTGGATCTAGAGCTAAAAATAATAGAAAAACTACTTAGAAATGTGTGAGAAAACCTAAACATCATAGTGACCAACCTCAACCTGATGAAGCAAGTACACCCAAAAGGCAAAGGACTATTAAGAAGGATCGTCCTAGGTTTATGGAGGAACCCCTTCAAGACCCTGAATAGGAAATCAAGAAGAAGGTCTAGGGAAGAGCAAGACTAGTGAGGTCATTTTAACTCCTCATTTTGAGGATGTTTCCTTTGGAATATATGATATTATGGTGCCACATAGTGGTTGGGACCTATTCTACTATGCTTTCAAATGGAGAAGAGTTGACTGCCTTGGTTGCAACATATGAGCATGTGACAGGAAAATTAGTGTGCCCAAGTATATTTGTGGAAGAAGACTTGATGTTGTTATTGGCTAGCTGTTATGATGCAAATGACAACACAATTAAAAGGCTCCCTAACTTTTTCCCCATGTTGAAGATATCTACGAGTCAAATAATTAAGGTGTTCTATTTGAATCCATTAGCCTCTAAGCCCATTAACTTCCACAAGTTGTACAATGAATATGAGATGAATAAGGTCTAGTATAGAAAGGGTTGTTGCTAACTCATAGGAGGCATGACTTGAAGATGAATGGTGTAGCTTTCATGGCTTCTAAGATGGAACCTTTTGATTGTGTTGACTTTGAGGATTATTTCAAGAATACTTATTATGCTTTTTTTCAAGTTTTGCATAAAGAGTATGATATTAAGATGGGCATAGCTTTGATGACTATGGCAATGGATATTCAACACAAATATCAAAATAGGGCTCGGGACTATGCTACTTACATTGCTAAAAAATTGCATGAGGGCCTGGTAAGATTGAAGGATGTCAATCATTCATTTTCCTATAGGAATTAATCTTTGTTGATGCATTTATTACTATGGAAAAGTAGGAAGCTAATGAGGAATTATATTAGTTTCAGGGAGTTTGATGACAATGACAATGAGTTTCCAGTGTAGATGTGGATGCATATTTGGGATGTGCATTGTCCACATTCTGATTATAACATGTTCTGTAATATCTTCAAGTTCTTGGTGCTTGAATAGCTTGGTTTGAAATTGGTACAAAGGATCCCACAAGGTGTCAAGAAGATGATAAGGCCACTAGAACATGAACAGAACACCAAGCACCAATTCAATTGGGGAGATTGGTATTTGAATAATAATTATACTATAATTAGAATATATGGAACTTCAGTGCCACCTCACAAATTTCCCATTTATGTGTCAGATAGACAAGCTTTCATGGAAGTAATGTGGTAAATGGATTCCATGGATAAAGAATATTTTAGAGGTCCAAAGAAGGATTCTCTTGTAAATCCTAATGTGGAGTTTGCATACTTTAGGTGTACTTCAAAAGAGGGCATTAAAATTTCTGGTTACCTATTTAGTAATTATAGGTTTGGCCAAGAATTATAAAGGATCAGTGATCTTGAAGGGTTCATCTTAGCTCAAACAAGAGCTAGGTAATTGGGAGCAATAGATCATCAGTTCTATTTTCAAGATGATGTCATCAAGAATTTTTCTACTTATGAGGAATTCAATACAAAAAAGGATGCATGGAGATAGATATGTGTAATAAAGGATAGGATAAGAGAGGATAACCCTCTATATGTCAGCCCTTCTTCAGAAGTGAAAGATAAGTTTGCAAAGGAAAACCTGATGTTGGGTGATTTTTGTGATTGAAGTTTCTTTGAAAAGGTGAAGCAAGTTGAGATTGGAGATAAGGTTACTAAAGAAAATCATGATGCTCAGATAAGAATTCAATCGGACCAATCATCTACTCCAAGCGCTTATGTGAAATCAAGGAGGACTAATGGATGGCCTGTTGTGCCACCACTAGTGGATTATTTAGAAAGTGATCATGTGGAAGAGGCTCAGCTCTCAGAGGCCTCCGATCAAGATGACCCATTGTAGCAAGAAGTGGATCAGGATTTCCCTGAAGACAAAGTTGATGCACTAAACATTGTGGTTCCACCTAGTAGGGTTGTAAAATGGATATATGATGAAGTTGAGGATGATGATATCAGGATAAAAGCTTGTGTTGAGTTTATGTCTGATGATGCTTTTATCAAGACTAAGGAATTTAGGGAATTTGTCATCCATGTTAAAAGTACTGACATAAAAAGAAGGATTGAAGAAGCAAGAGAGAATGTTGACCTTTCTTTGCAAGATGAATTTGAGAAAGAAGAGGAAGAGAAAATAAGACAAGAAATAGCTAATATGCCATTATAAGAGGCAAGAGAACTAGTGAAGGGAAGTGGTGCACTTTTATTTCCTGGTTGTGACACTTCATCTGTCATTGCATTAGATCTAGTTAGAAAGGACCTTGAAGCCTCTGTTTGTGAGGAGGCCTTTGACAAAAAGATATTTGGTTTAGGTTTCAACCCCCAATTGCATGCATTGGTTGTTTTGTCTATGGCCCCTAAGATAGTAAAAGCTAATGTTATATAATATGTGGAGAAGGAAATCAGAGTACTAATTGTTAAGAGAGCAACAAATATGACAACCATTATAGATGCACAATTAACAATGCACACTACAATGTTGATTGTGGATACTACTCATAATACAAAGGAAAATTACCAGTAAGTTGTTGGAAAGATACAATAAGTTGATGGATGAGTATAACAAAGTACTAGCTACTACATAGAGAAGTTTTCCATCCCCAACTAGTTCAACTTCAGATATGTCTACTCAAGATAGTGAAACTTTGTCCCTTAGGATTCAAGGTTTGAATCAAGCTTTGAAAGTAGAAAAGGAACACACAAAGGATAAATGATTGGAAACCATCAAAGTGGCCAATAATATTTTTGATGATGTGCTGAAACATAGAGTGACCAAGTTGGTCAACACATTTGATGATGTGTGGTAGCTTATAAAAGTATTCATGATGCTAACATCAAATACTTGTAGGGTCAGAAATATTTCCAAGAGGAATGGAGTCAGTGGAGCACTAGAGTGGGAACCCTAAAGGAAATAATTTCTAGAGCTAATGAACATCTAGAGGTCCCCACTCACATTCCTGAGATATTGAAAACCATTGATATGATTAGTGAGATAGCGAATTTCCATGGGAAGTTAGGGATGCAACTTGGAAATAAATTAAATATGTTCAAAGATATGGAAGCATAGGGTATGCCAAAAATATTTTATGACAATGGAGAACTGATGGAATTTTCCAAGTGGAAACATGAATTGGAAGAATGGTTGCCTCATGCTAAAAGTGTTAAGTGAAATTGATTACTCTAGGTTAAATTCCCATATCGACAACATAGATAGAGTTGAAATGAATATGAAAGTATTTGTTAGGGAGGCTAGAGCATTGATTGACACCATGTACACAAAACACAATGAGGTGTAGAGTTTGTTAAGTACACAATATCCCACTACTGAAGAATATAATTCATGGTTGGAGAAGTTTATTGAATAGGTCTTTAGGCATCAATGATAATTTTTTTGAAGAGTAATGGATAGAAGAAGAAAAATACATAGCCTAGAAATAATACAGATTAGGATTTGGTTAAGGTATTGCAAAATATTGTTCTATTCTCATCAGAAAATTTGATGACATGAGTGATGATCTAGATGAATTGATCACTTGTTTTCTATTTCCTTTACACTTTTTTCTGTTGACTTGGCATGGGTGTGGCTAATTTTGGTCAAAAAAGGAGTCATAAAGTTGTTATAATATGAGGAAGTTCCTTTTGGAAGGCGGGTCTTTCTTCTTCATCAAATGGAAACAATATTTGTCTCATGTGTATTCCCTCTGATGGGAAATGCAAATTTAACTACAAAGGGAATATGTTTTGTAGTAGTCCAATTAGGATGTGACATGTATATTCTTGGCCCAAAGCTTTTTTTGCTCCCTTGTTTCTATAAAATAAAATTCAAGGCAATTAGTGTGGGTATCTTGTTGAAATTTGGAATCAAATTGTGCAAGTGGAAAACACAGAGTGAATATGTTTGAAGTCCCTATCTTATTCTTTGAGTCTAGTTAGTATTTTTTGTCAAATGTATGGTTCTTGAGAATATATAAATGATAATGCAAGTTTTTAAAGTCTGTAGTTTCTCCAATTTTACTCTATATTTGAATTATTAAATGAAAGTTCTAATCAAATATTATTTGATTAATCTTCATCGTTATTATGCTTTGATGTATTCTTTGATTTTAGCTCTAGTTCAAGGAGTCAATTAAAATGCTTAAATCAAATTGTAAATTCATATGTAGGATGATTGGATCTAATAAGTAGTCTTATAAGATAATTATTAATTCATGAATTAAAAAGCAACCTCACGTAGATCATGGATGTTTAGGATTAAATTTACTTTGCAGTTCAATTTTCTTTGACTCTTAGCCCATAGATATGGCACTAATCTCAATTCTTATAAGCATCCTTTATGATTCTAGTCATCCAATTTGAGAACAACACTTAAAAATAATCATTAAATTGATCTATCATTTTGCATGGTTGGTATTGTAATGTATTCTCAGCTTAAGATGTGTAATTCTCTCAAGGAAATACCAATTTCTTGAAGGATTTCATCTTCCTAGGCTCTTATGAGAATACATTTGCTTTGTTATGAAATGTATCTATTAATTATTTAGAAGATTCATAGGATATACATTGTGGTAGTACCCTCCTAGGTTTTGTAGAGCTTGAAGTGTAGGAGAAGGAGCATTACTACTACATCTTGTTTGTTGGCCAACTATCTTTCAAGTATTTGAGAATTGAGTTTGGAAAGCTCATAGGTACTTGGTGAGATTTGATTGGTTCATTAAAAACAACCAACAACCTAGAGGAACATTAAATAGTTACATCTCTAATTGCATCTATGGTAATAAAGTGTGCTTCATCAATCCACAATGATTAATTATGAATTATGCTTAAAACTATTCGAATATACTTCATGTCAAACTCAAATAAAGGGGATTTCAACCAAACATCCAAATTCTTCTCAACTAACACTTTGTAGGAATCATGGTTTTCTTCCAATTCATTCTTCCATAGAATACTTAACTGAACTGGTGATTTTTCCTCTATATTACTATAGACAAATGCATAGATATATTCAGTAGGAAACACTCTAGGATGAATGAAAGAGAATGCACTAACTGACTCTTTTGATAGATTTTACAAATGTTTCCTCAAATTGACTTGCAATCTATCTGAGATATTCACAACCTTTGAATTAACCATAGCAATAAAATTGAAAGATTGTGCAAGTAGGAATACCTTTGTAATTTCCAAAAAGTAATAGATTGATATCCAAATTCTAGAGTATGCTTTGAATCCACTTGGATCTCTTTTTCCCTTCAAACCCTGAAACACTGAATTTCTCTAGCTTCTCTAAACTTCCTTTGCACACTTCTCTAAAAAAAATCATGCCTCTTTAAATATCTAAACTTATTTCTTTCATTCCAAATGATTTTGTAATAAATGATTCAAATTGTAGGTAGTTCACCTAAAAAATTATGTGTTCCTCCATTCTTTCTGCAAACTTCATTCTTCACACATGCAATTGTAAAATTCCTTAAATTCATTACCACATTAAATATACTTCTTCCATGATGTGACATAAGTACTAATGAGGGGGTTTATTAAATTTTCTAATAATTTCTCCCCTTTAGTCATTGCTAGACTCAAAAATTGATGAGCATATCTACACCAAATTTGGCATAGATAAGACTAATGATTCTAATTCAACTTGCTTGAATTATCCTTCCTTTCTCCAAATTATTTTCATCTCTTTTCTCACTTATTATGGATCAATTATTTTTTCATGCTTCTTTGTTAGATAGTTATCTTTTCTCCTTCAATAGTTATTAGCAAGATGTTCTTAATTTTTGCACTTACAACAAACAACATTCTTCCTTCCATTCTTTTTTTTATTCAATATATTTTTGCACTGATTATCTTTGTGTCCAATCTTCTTGCACTTAAAACATTTTCCAAAGAATGATAGAGTATCATTCATTCTACTTTTGTAGTACTTTTCCTTATGACCAAATTTCTTGCAGGGATGACAAACACCATTAAAAGAAAAATACCTTTGAGCATTAGGTTGTCTGATGGGAGTTCTTCCAAAATTACTTCTTAAGTTCTTGGTTTTTCCATCTTTTCACTAAGTCTTCTTGTCAGAAGATTGCTTCACTTTTGAACTCTAGCCTTATTTAAACCCTAAACCACTTTTATCCATTATCGATCTTTGAGAAATAATCAACTCATCAAGCATTGTAAATCTTACCTTAAATTTATCCTAAAAAATTCTAGCCTTTTCTAGATCTAATCTCAATATTTTTGTTTCTCGCTCAAGCTTGACACATTCATCCATTTTTTCTCGAATTTCAACTTGCTGACAACCTTCAATTATTTTCACTTATTCTGGTTGTTGTAACAGTTTGGTGATCTCATCATGTTTTCTTCTCAATTGATCACAAGAATCTTCATACATTCTCCTTAAATATTTGATACAATCATTTGCTTCCTTTAGCTTATTCTTTAGATCTTCAATTTATTTTGAATATCCAACAAAGATCACTTTCAAAGTAAAATAATTCTTACATTCAAATTTCAAGACCTTCCTCAAGTTGTTAGGCTCCATTAGAGGAACCAAGCTTTGCTACCAATTATTGAATATCAACAATACTGAGAGGCTAGGTGGTGAATTAGTATTCCATAAAACCATTCGAATAAAATCCATCTAAACACTATCACAATTTTGACTACATAAGTAAGAGAAAACATAGAAACAAATCAATGCAACAACACACATGAACACCAAGCTTTCTATGTGGAAAACTCAAAAAGTGAAAAAAATAAGTGAGCATTAACTCACAATATATTATGTTTGGATACAAGATATTATAAGGCTCACTGCCAGGACTCACTATCCTTGAAAGGCTCATATCCTAAATACAAAAGATGGCTAACTACCAAGATACAAAGATTTTGGGTCACTACCAAAAATATGAACTAATAGAACACACCTTCAATGTGCAGGGTTCAATTCCAATGAAGCTCTAAATAAGAAGAACCACCTCTTACAACAGTTGCTCAACAATTTTGTTTTGATCCTCAACTGATAAAGAATTTAGGCTTGCATCTTCACTTATCCCTTGATCCTCTTCACACTTCACCATACTTATCTTCCTTCTCCTTCCATATTCACACCTTACACTTCTTCACCATACATCACATACACCCTCTTCCTTTCTCTCTTCAAAGAATCTTATATATATACAAGTATATCTTATTCATCAATTAGATCGGCCTAATTAGATGAAATAAAAATAATCAAAACTCTCTTGTCAACACCATATATGATTTAAAACATTTTTGTCCATGTAGTGCATTATATCAAGTCAGCTAATATCCATAAAGTATAACTAGTCTCCTTAGCATGTTGCATACGTTAGGTCATCCAAGACTAGAACTTAATCCATAGAAAACTCCAAACCAACATACAATTCTCAAAGAAAATACCTTCCAGATCTGAGATTACATTAATTTCTCATCATACTACCATCATAGAGATGACCAATAGAGCCACAACATTAGAATGTTCTCCTTAAGAAAATACAGAGTCTCCCACACTGATATGTTGAGTAGAGAAGAACAATAAAATACAAAGCTAAACTTTGCTAGTGATAATTTTCTGCTCATAACTGTTGTTGTAATTAAATGTCTTGTACCTTGTCCTAGGTCATGATTACACCTTAGTTAAGTTTACTTAGGGACCACATAGGAGGTTGTTGGAGATTTTCCACCTTTGGTGGACTTGACATGTCATTACCACATCACTTCCACCTTTTTTGGACACATCATGTGATTATCTCTCAACCTTTTGTGGGTGATCCACCTTTTGTGGTGATTATCACATTAACACCTTTCCACTTTAGGTGGACTGATAAATTTTCATAGTTGTCTCATGTCATAAGATTATGACACTTGTCATAATATTATGCCCTTCTATGTTCTCACCTTGGCTATATAACCAAGGGGTCTCCTATGTAAAAATAAGCTCATTACATTCTATTCTATTGACAAAATACAGTTTATTCTTGTCATCTTGTTTCTATCTCTCTTTTGCTTGTGCTTTCTATTAGGCCTCTAGATCTTGGGTGGCTACCTTCATAGCCAATTCTTACATGGTATCAAAGATTTTAGAGTGCATTTAGTTAGTCTTTTGGAGAGATTCTTAGAGGGTTCCATTTTTGGCCTTGTGTTGCAGGTGCATATTGGGAGCTTGTTGCATTAGATCTGAGCTCACCATTGTGTCCGAAGTGTTCGAGATAGTCAGATTTTCCCTTTGTTTCATCTCAGTTGGACATTAGAGGCCAAATCTATAAAGGGTTGAAGATTGGAGGTGGTTACCAGATCCAGGACCTAGCTACCACTTCAGAGCATTTTTAGCCAAAAAGGACCTCACCATCGTGCTCAGAAGGGCTAAAAACCCTAAGATCGACTGTCAATTCGTCCAAATCAGAGCAAGTTGTCTGTCGAGGGAAAAAAAATTTACTGGCCAAGCCATATAGCCCAGCCATTATGATAGTCAGTATGATTTTTTAATATTCAGAAATTTTTTTGCGAAAAATATTTTGTAAAAAAAAATAAATCATTCAAAAATTTATTTATTCGCATTTTATTTATATTGTAAAGTTTTAATAAAAAATTCAAAATTAAGTACCTTGCGTAGGAAAGGTACCGCAGACAATACCTGCCTGCGCAGGTACCACACTTGTCCACAGAGGCCACGTGGCCTCTCGGCCGTGGCCCCCGCGGCCACACCATCAACAATCGGCGGTGGCGATTTCAAAAATTCTGGTGGATGCTTTGCAAAATTTTAGGTATGGAAATCAAAATCCGGGTTATGGCAAAAATCTGGCAGTCTCAAAATATTTGCAAGGAATATTCTGTCTAATAGAATTTTCTGACAAAATTTTCCAGCAAGGTCGACGGCTAGCGCAACGGTCAAACAGCCATCAAATTTAACCCCATGCAGTGCCCGATGGTCAAACAGCCGTCAAATTTAATGCAATTCTTTGCTAATGTCAGCACTGCGTTAGCATCTTTTTGAAAAATTTGACCCCCTCTCCATTGAGCTTTTGGCTTTTGCAGTTCAACTTTAGAGGCTCATATCTTGGTTGTTTTGAGGCCTTTTTTGGTGCAATTTTTTTTATTTGGGCTAATTTTTTGTGTACATCATAGTGGTGCAATTATTTTCTGATTTTGGTGCACGGATTGTCCATAAAATTGGATTTCTCATAGGTGTTGCTAGATTGCCACCATTCTTGCAACTTATGAGGCTTCATTCAGGCTCATACGAACTCTTTTTCAGGTGCCATTTTTTCATAAAATTCATAGTGGTGCTATCAGTTTGTAGTAATTGTGATAAAAAATTGTACTTTCAACACTTGGTCATTTTTGGCCTATTTTTGGCATTTGTAAAGATAAGATCTCAGTTTGGTCTTTTGTATGAGTCATTTGAGTCTATTTTAGCCTACTTAAGTCTGTTGTAAAACATTAAAAATTAGAATCCCACTTTGCTTGGCTTGCAAGTGGCCATTGTACATGCACTAATTATAAAGTGCCAAATCATCTTTTTTTGGGGGGGGTTCTTTGATTGAGTGAATTTGGGGGGGTGTCTTGTGTGATTGTGCCTCTCTCTCTATCTTGTTCTCTTTCATTTTGCTGCTATGGGTTATCCTAAGTTTCCTTTGTTAACTCCACATAACTATGCTTCTTGGAAAATTGATGCTCGGAGTAAGTTAATGGAAAAAGGATTAACTCATTATATTGATGGAACTGTTGTTGCACCATCTAATCCTCAAGCTAATCCTATTGCTCATCTGGATTGGCTCACTAAAAATACTATGGCTCTTGGAACGTTAAGGAAATATGTATCAAAAGATCTAATCTTTCAAATTGATAAGTGTAAAACAATTAAAGAAGCTTGGGAAAAGTTTGGTCAATTGTATGGCCAAGTTGATGAGATTAGAGGTTATCAACTTGACAATGATCTCACAATGTTAGATCCCAAGAATTTTGATACAATCCAAGACTATGTCACTAAGGAAAATGAGCTAAGAGCACAACTTAAGGATTGTGGCATTGATAAGAAGGATGCACAATTGGTTTACAATTTGTTGGGAAAGCTTCCATCAGAATATGCAGCATTTGTTTCTAGCTTCCAAACCCATCGCTTGACTGTTGGTAGTTCTTTCACTATGCCTACATTTGATGCTTTTATAGAAATGCTAATGTTAGAGAAAGCAAAGTTGATAAGCATGGGGATTCTCAAGTATTCAACTTCAAAATCATTGATGGTCAATCATGGAAACAACAAGCAAGGCAAAGGGAAGGACCAAAATCAATCTTCACCAAAGCCGCAAGGAGAGAACAAACAATCCACTTCTCCACAACAAAGCTCATCTTCATCTTCTTCAAAGAAGTACACCTATTCAAGCAAGAGGGAGCAACCAACATGTGCATATTGCAAAAATTTTGGTCATGAGGAGCATCGTTGTCATGTTAAGCAAATTGATGAGTTGAAAAACATCCTTAAGAAGAACAACATCATCTTTCCAGCTACATATCAAGAGAAGGACTCATCCCCTTCCACTTCTTGTAAGGGAAAAGGAACAACTCTCATGGCAACAACATCAAGCTCTTCTCCTTCTTCTACATCATCTCAACATGAGAAACATAAGGGGCAAGCATTTCTTGCTTTTGTAGATTCCAATTTAGATACGTGGATCCTTGATTCAAGAGCTTCACATCATATGACTTCGTCCAAGGATATGTACTCTTCATTTGATTCTTCTTCATCACCACCCATTTTGATGGCCAACAACACTTCTTTGGCAGTTTGTGGGAAGGGGTCTATTGATGTTGAAGGTGGAGCATTTAATGATGTTCTATGTGTGCCTACTTTGTCAAGGAACATCCTTTCCATCTATCAGATTACACATAGTGGTACAAGAAAGAGTGTAGAGTTCACACCAGATTCTGTCATTGTTCAGGATTTGCATAGCAGGGCTCTTGTTGCAGTTGGGGAGGTTGATAATCATTCTTGGTTCTACACCTCATATTTTTCTCCTATTAATGATTTAGTTCACCCTAGTGTGGACACACTTGAGGAGATTGAGTATGGTTACTTGAATCTTGGAGTGATCACTAGTCCCGAGGTTCTTGAACCTATTGTTGATACTCCATCTCCTACATTGACTAATGTACTTGATGATACTTGTGTTCTGACAGTTTCAGTCCCTTGTGATTCATTGCAATAGTGTATACCTTGTCTTCCAGTAGCAGCTTCATGGGATGACTACTTGACAGACATTGATAGTTTGTTTGTGGAGTCCTACATTGCAGATTTGGGAGACACATTTGATTACTTACATCTTCTCTTTGATGAAGGTGATTCTTCTTCATTTCTTGCGAGGGAACACTCTAACCCTCCTCTACATTATCAGTCTTTTGAGGTTGATGTGATTGTGGATGCATCTTTACAACAGTTGGAGGAGGCCACTTTCTCTCTTGAGGAGACATTGTCTTTGGAGTATGTTCTACCTTCATCCTTGCTAGATCCTAAGTTGTCTTTTTCAGCAGATCAGGGTGTTGTTTCAAAGGGGTTCTCACAGGTTCCAGGAAGTGACTACACCATTGGAACTTCACATGGTTTGGGGAAGGCATCCTTCAACATCAACACAAGGAACTTTAAGCAGATTTCAGAGACTTCTTACATTTTGAGGGTTCTTCCTTCTTCACTTGTGGATTGGGGATCCATACACCTTTGGTATTGTTTCTTCCTAAGGGGAGTCCTGAACATTTTTTGACAATTTTGGAGCAGCTTCTTCATTCCTTCTCGAGCTTCTTCCATGGGTGATCACTGTACATTGAGGGGGGGCTACCTTGTCTCTCTTATTCTCTTGTATGGGGGGGAATTTTTCCTCACATGGGGTTTTCTTCTTCTCATGCTATGTTCATAACTTTTTGTAATTCATCTCTCTTTTGGGGGGTAGTTTTTTCCCACTGGGTTTTTCTATCTTTACTCCACTTGTGAGAGATTTCATTGCATGTGTACATGGGTACCTAACATGGCCTAGTAGTCAGGACCCATCTTGCATTGTTTGCATTTGTGTACATTCTCCCTAAGTTGCACTTAAGGGGGGGTGTTGGTGTAATTAAATGTCTTGTACCTTGTCCTAGGTCATGATTACACCTTAGTTAAGTTTACTTAGGGACCACATAGGAGGTTGTTGGAGATTTTCCACCTTTGGTGGACTTGACATGTCATTACCACATCACTTCCACCTTTTGTGGACACATCATGTGATTATCTCTCAACCTTTTGTGGGTGATCCACCTTTTGTGGTGATATCACATTATCACCTTTCCACTTTAGGTGGACTGATAACTTTTCATAGCTGTCTCATGTCATAAGATTATGACACTTGTCATAATCTTATTCCCTTCTATGTTCTCACCTTGGCTATATAACCAAGGGGTTTCCTATATAAAAATAAGCTCATTACATTCTATTCTATTGACATAATACAGTTCATTCTTGTCATCTTGTTTCTATCTCTCTTTTGCTTGTGCTTTCTATTAGGCCTCTAGATCTTGGGTGGCTACCTTCATAGCCAATTCTTACAATAACCAAAAACTTCTCAAGATCCAATATCTAGTTGTCTAGATGAGACATGATAACATGATTAAGAGATTAGAGTCATATCATTTCTTGTGGTGAATTCTAGACTCAAAAACCAACACACCGGTTCATCACAAAAGAACACTACTGACAGAGAATAGCTTCTGTTAAACTAAGTAAACTTCCCATATAGTTGTCACCATGTTGATATCAATGACAACACAAGAACAACCAACACAAAGCATATACAATTCATGCTCATGTTGCAAGGCTCCATAATTCCAAAAATAGATCTTTGATATGTTACACCCACATTCTCTAATCCAAAAGGCATAACCACCCAAAAAAATGTTCCCCAAGGTGTAGTAAATGCTATCTTGAATTGATCTTAAGGATTGATAAAGATTTTATTGTGTATCCAAAAAAATAATCCATGAATGACAACAAAGAATGTCTTACAGTCAAGTCTACTATCACGCCAATATTAGGAAGGGGAAAATCATCTTTTAAAGATCCTTTATTCAAATCATGAAAGTCCATACACATCCTAATATAATTATTAGGTTTTGTAATTACAACAATGTTTGAGATCCAAGGAGAATAATTGATAGGTCATATAGAACCAACTTCAGTAATTTTTTCAATCTTAGCCTTAACTAGTAAAGCTAGCTTAGGATTCATCTTTTGTATCTTTTGTCTTACAGGTTTAGAATTTTCTTCAAGAACTATGTTGTGCATCACTATCTTAGCATCAATATGTCGCATGTCTGAATAAGTCCAAGAAAAAAATTCATAAAATTCATGTAGTAATGTTGTGTGATGTTCTTGTTCATATTCATTAAGGAAATTTCCTATTTGAATCACACTTTCTTCATTAGTTGTATCCATTAGTATGTTGATTGTATCTCCCAAAGGAAGTGCATTTTATCTCAAAAATTTAGAATTGTGCTTGTATTTATCATAATCAACCTCATTAACTTCCTTTTCTTCATACACTTGTTTAGTAGTAGCCATAACACAAGTAACGCATTTTTTTCTTAGGGGGAGTAAATGATTTGTCATAAGCTCTTAACATTTATTTCAAAGCTTCATCATCTTCAAAGTATTCCAATGATTCTTCACATGTTGTATCAATCAATTCAGGATGCTTCGAAGTGAGAGTTGTCTTAGAGAAGTTATACATTATGGTGCCGATGTTGAGTGAGGCTCTTTGTGGTGCTTTCATTATATTAGAAGGAAAATATCCAAGGCCACTTTTTGGTTCTTGTGTGTTAGGATCTATAGGAACACATATGCCTTGGTTTTTCCTTCCACATCCTTTTCCACTGTAACCAAGTTGTTTCAAGAGCTCATAAACTCTTTCGTAAAGTTTCTCCATCTCTCTCATATTTAGTGGTTATTGGTAATCTATCTCATCACAGTTTTTGGTATAAATTATATCTTTTTATAGTGTGGATGAAGTAGATTCTTGTGAGGTTTCTTTCAAATTTTTTGTTGAAATTACCATTGGCTCTGTTTACTTTTTAGTTTCTTTCATTGTAACTATGTATTCTACCATGCATGTTAATGTGAAATCTAGGGAACCCCAATCATCTTCTAATAATTTAGTGACTTCATCAATGTTCTTTGCTTGTTCTTCTTCCTTCATGATTTCAACTTTTGTAGTTGGTATCAATGTTTTCATAGTACTTTGTTAATCTTTCTTGGTGTGCAAACAACTTTCAAGTTCAGGGTTAGCCTTGACTATGTAAAATTTGTTGTTATAGATATACTTCATTACACAATGAAGGGTTGAAGGAATGACATTAATTTCATGAATCTATGGTCTCCCTAAGAGGAGATTTTAAGAAAGATCATGAGGCATAACATGGACTGGAGTTTGTAATGTTACCTTCCTGACTTTAATAGGTAATGTGATGATTCCAAGTGGTTGTTTTCCTATGCTATTGAACCAAAAGATAGACAAATACTTAGGGAAAATTCCATTCTTATCCATATCAGTCTTTTCCAAAAGTCTCACACTACACACATTAAGGGTCAAACCATTGTCAACAATGATTCTCTTTATCTTTATTTAATTAAAAAGGGCTATTTTCATGAATGCTTTATGTAATTTTTTGACTTCCAAGGAGGGTAACTCTCTTTGGTGAAAAAAATATCTAAATTAACCACATTTATTCCTTGAACTAGTGTTGCCACATCATTTGAATTTGTATTAGGAGGAACCATAACTTGTTGCAAGGCTATTTGAAGCATACTAAGGTAATTTGGTGAAGTTTTAATAAGATCCCATAGGAATATCTTAGTGGGTGTATTCTTAAGTTGTTCAACAAGATCATACTCCTTTCCATTATTCAAAGGTAAACAAGGAGCATTACGAAACATAGGTTGAGCCAAAAGTAATGAAACAAGAGTGGTTTGTTGTTTCCTATTGTTCCTTGCATTGTATGTGTGAGAAATGATATTGTAACCCATTTGATGTGGAACATTTTCATTTTCAAGCAAAGGCTTGTTTTTAGGTGGTTCTAGGATGAGAACGGGTTTGTTTGGAACTTGAGGTTATTGTGAGGGAGGGTAAATGATAAGTTGAGGTGTGGTTGCATTAATGTCTCTATGTTTGGGTTTTTCATGACAAGCTTTAGTGCATGAACCTTGCGAGATAGAATCCTCAAGGGCTTCATATAACATATCAAATTCATCACTACTAAAGGGCTTGGGGGATAGGATAACTTTGAAAAAGAGATTTGACATAATCAAATAACTATGCTTTCTCCAAGGGTATTCTTTGTTTCCTTTGATGTTTTTTGTTTTTTTTTTTTAATTTTCTAATGATTGAAAATGTATACTAATGTATATAATGATGCAATAATGCTAGAAATGAAAGGGGTATGTGCAGGATCATGATGGGCCAAAAAGTGGCGATATGTAAGTGATATGATGGCCCATGTGGCTAACAACTTTTCTTTTACCTAGAATTGATGAAACAAAAAGGGTTTTAAAGGAGATTCTCAGCTTTCCACCAATATAAATTATGCTTTAATTTGAATTTAATAAATAATTATTATTCATTTTCTATTTGAATTACGACTAAAGTCCTGATTGATAGGCTGATTGAAAAACATCTATAGCTTTCAAATGATATCACGTTTTTTGAATCTGAAGCATGCATCACATACTATAGGATTATAGAAAGAAAATTTGAATTTCATGAAGTTTTGACCAAGTTAAGGTGGTCAGACATACAAGTTTTTATATTTTTTAAAACTTGCAATAAAAAATTCATAATTAATTATTTACATGGAAAAAAATTACAAAAAATATGCATCACATCGGGACAGGAGTCCTCTACTTATATCTAAAATCTTATAAAAATAATTATCATTTTATTGTGGTTAGGGTGGTCAAACATACACCCACTTCTTATTTTTTCACTGAAATTTAAGTACTACTGCATTGAAATTCAAAATTTTCACCAAATAGATTTTTTATTTTTTTAAATATACTTAGTAGTTTAGAAACTACATTCAATTTGCTATAGATTCTATTACTACATATTTTTGAAATAATATAGATAAATTATTCAAGTTTTTATGTCAAGTTGTCTAACCCTGATTTTTTTGAATTTTTTGCCACTTAAGGGCCTATTTTTTCCATGATGATCCTGCACATACCCAAAGAAAAATGCATAAATATAAGATTAATTTTAACTAAAATATGTAAGAAATATTTTTCCCAATGCTGTAAAATCTAACTAAATGAACAACAATTTCAATGCATAAAAGAAGTTGTTTTAGGAAACTATGTAGTGCACTCAGTTTGTTCTTTGATATATTGACAGTTGTTGTTTTGGACTGAGACATTTTGATATTTTGCTTGATGTTGTATTCACTGATATGATGATAATTGATGATACTTTTATCACTGATGCTTTAGGCTTATGTTATGGCTAGTATATGGATTTTATGGATTATGCAGATTAATCTTGTTATGTACATCATGTGAATATTTGATGATTGTTTTTACCTTGTTGTTAGCATCTGATTATTATGTGTTGATGTATTTTGGTGAAGGGGAAATAATTTTGCATCACTCACTTGTGAGTGCCCTATGATGCTTCGACTTTCCTCTCATAGTGTGTTTTCTTTTATGACTATGTATATGCTCAATGATTTTGGTTTGTTGCAGGTTGTAGGTACTAGGCATCAATTCCACTTGAATTTTCAGGTTTGAGTGTGCCTCAAACCCAATGGAAATTGTTAATGGAGATAGTGTTTGGTCCCTTGTTCAGCCATCATCCTTGACGAGGATGAGTATTTGTTTGCCATACCCTATATGTGTGATCAATTTGAGTTGGTCTATCAATGTTGTATTTCCTTCCATGCCACTATGAGGTCAGGTACTACTTGGTATTCTATTCATTTGAACAATTTGGTTGATTGGTGCTTTGATTTAATATTACATTAAAATAAAGTTATTAAAGTTAAAAGTATTTTGATAATTAAAATAGATGCTTTTA
Source organism: Sequoia sempervirens (assembly GCA_007258455.2). NCBI lineage: Eukaryota > Viridiplantae > Streptophyta > Pinopsida > Cupressales > Cupressaceae > Sequoia > Sequoia sempervirens. Next base: position 83,055,733 of record VDFB02086081.1, on the reverse strand, counting down.
TATGATTATGGTTTTGATAAAATAAAATATTAATTAAGGCCTTTATTTGGTTTAAATAAATTAAGAGTATGAGTTAATAAATAAATATAAAAATAAATATATTAATTATGGTGATGTGCAAACAAAATTAAAATGAAGGATTTAAAGTTAATAAATAAAAATATTTTAAAATAGAGTTACTAAGTGTAAAATAAATGAGGATATGTTTTTATAATTAAATGTATTAGTCGCAATGAACTATAGATATAAAATTAAATTAAATTAAATAATTAATTTAAAGAAGAGGGTTGCATGCAGCAACATGCAAGGAAGTGTAGTTAATAAATTGGTTATTTTTACAAAAGATACGGGATGGGAATGAAATATGAAAACTAATCTTGTTTTCTTTCTGTCATTAATTTTATTGTTCTTGAAGGCTTTCCTTCTAATTTTGGAGGTTTTGGAATTGGGTCTTTTGCAATGTTGTTGAAATTCTGAAGTGTATTGAAGCTATAAGTACGGAGTGGTGAGCTCTACATCATTCTTCACTTTGGCAAGAAGGAGAAACTAGGTTCTTGCTAATCTCAATTCTAATTTTGTAGAAATGGAAATGGTGTAAATGTGATATGAAACAAACAATTCTTGCTAATTTCTGAGTTGTATAATTTATGAGGTTAAATGTTTGGAAATTTTATAAGCTTTTATTAAAAATTGAATTGTGCATGTCTACAACTTTCACCCCATATAATGGTGTCGATTCCTCTTCTTGATAAATTATCAAGCTCAAAATTTATTTAGGGCATACGTTGTGTTACCCTTCGGCCGTTGCTTTCCTTGTATGGACACCTCTTTGAGGTATTTTGTTAATGAGTTAGGGATGCCTCCCCTACTAAGTCGATTCCTACATAAACATCTCCTAGGGAAATTAAAGCAATAAAATATGATTTGCACAGAGCCTTAGACCTTCGCATTTAGCTTTGTTGTAAGGTGTGTCCCTTGGTCTCCTCTTCCTGTGGTAGGCATAGTCCAATGTGGCACTTGGGATTCATGACATGGTTTAACTGCCCCCTGTGGATCTTGATCTTGTATAAATCTAGTGGTTGTATTGGGCATTAACAAGTCGATCTTTTGGTGCAATGACAACCATCTTTGCAACAATTGGTATTAGAGTTGAGGTCACAGGTTTGAACCCTGCACTTTTGCTAGGGGGATTGTTGCAAGTTGTGACCCTTGGTATCCTCTTCTTGTGGTAGGCGTAGTCCAGTGCGACACTTGGGATTCATGACATGGTTTAATTGCCTTCTATCGATCTTGATCTTGTATAAATCCAGTGGTTGTATCAAGAATTAGCAGGCCGATCTTTTGGTGTAGTGACAACCATCTTTACAATAGGCTTAACTGGTTGATCACATTTATTTAGAAATTTCTAAAGCCCTTTTAGCAAATTCCTTGTGTGTACCTCCCTTTGTCATGGCATTTCATGAGTCCATATTTATGTGAGGTCTTCTCTCAGTAGCCCATAAGCCTATTTTGCATGTCTCCCTTAGCTGTGTCATCATTACCACTGCAAGCCTATGCTTTAGACTATTTCTTGTTGCATCATAGCCTCAACGGATTTTTGTTTTCTTCCTTTTGACACCCATTTTCCTATGCAAGAAGCCCTTAGCTTGTCTTTGCGAAATAAATTTTATGTAGTATGGACGATTAGATTTTAATAAGTTTTTGAAAAGGAAATTTGAAATTAAGGTTATGCGCTTGGACATCATGCGATTTGATGTTAAGTATCACATTATATTGTAGGTTGATAAATGTAATATATAATGCATTATGTGATTCATACGCTATTTTTGGCTTTTGAAGATAGATCTTAAGTATTGTGTTTCATGTAATTTATTTGCATTGGAAATCAATGTTGGTTTTATTTATATTTCTTGCATTGAATTCTTTATATTTCAGTTGTATTTGGTTGCCCCATCTTTAGTATCCGCTGAATAGTTATTGTGAAAGAGTTTGAAAACCATACATTGTGTTTAATTGTATAGGACGAATCCTGTGCTTTACATTTTTATCACATTTCACTTGATGAATAAACCATATGTTGTGATCAATACTTATTACATTAATGTTAATTACAATGTATCCTTTTCTGCATTGAATATTGAATTAGGAGATTGCAATTTTCGTTGAAGTATAAGGTTAATGAATGTCCTTTTATTAGAGTTCAATGGAAACTATGAAATGTTAGGTATTCGGCTCATGCGTTATATATGGAAAAAGATTTAGTATATATTTATAGTAATTGATTTTTATATCCATAGCTTTTGATTCAATAGATGGTATCGATGAGTATTCAATAAGCTTTAAATTCAACCTATATAAACTTGATTTACTTTCCTTTTGTGTTTTTATGTTGGCATTCGATTTCAAGTCAATTGATGAATATGTGATACAAATGATATTCAATGTTATACATACATATTGCATAGTAATTATGTGTTTCTTTTCACTTCACTTCATTGTATTTATACATTTCTAAATCGACATTTGTTTTTGTAAGTATATATATATATATATAATTATATAATTATAGATAAATGTATATGTATATATATATATATGTATCTATATATAAATACATGTAGGTATAGACTATTTTAATGTAAATCATCACTTGAAATCATCATTTTGTTTATTATATATATAATTAAATTTATATATATACATATATGTATGTCGATATATGTGTATATATATATTTAAATACGAATAGATATACTTGTATATGAATATTATGATTTTAGAAAGATGATTTCTATCTTGTATTTAATTGAAAACATAGTTAGTGAATTTAAAAAATAATAAATAAATAGAATGAAAAGTAATTGAAAACAATATAATTTTTGTGGTTTCAAATATTTGGAATTGGCTACTTGCATTGAATACTATGTTGTTATTGTAAAGTGGGTTGTTTTTGGTGATTTTTTTTAAGTGGGGGTCCTTTGTGTTTAATGGATTTGTAAGTCTTCCAAAGGCTTTGGGAAAATATGTTATTGGTTGAAATGTTATGTTTGAGCCTTGAACTAATTGGTACTATACTTGCATTGTATTTTTGTGGGTTTTTAGCCATGCACTCCTTATTGGGTGATCCCACAATAGTTGTTTATAATTTTTGGCCAAACTGAACACTGAATTGAATTTTTCTAACTAAATCTTCACTTTTAGGCACCTATAGTGGCTAAACTGTGAGGAATTTGAAGATGATGTAAACTAGTGATTTATAAAATTTTGTTTGTAGATTCTAAATATATTTTTTTCAAAAATTTTGGAATCAGATTGCACTTCTTTTTCCATCTCCTTCAAAAACTATTTTTTTTCAGTAAACACCATTTTTGAGTGATGCTCATTGTATACATCATAATTTTTTTTCCATGAAGGATAAAATTCTATTTTTTTCACATTTAAATTTGTAACTATGATATCTAGCACTTAATTTGGTTTCATAGTGTTTTATTGAATATTTTTTCCTTAATCAAATTTTGAAGTCAAACCAATTACAATTCAGACATAGGTGGACCATATACAACATAACTTTTTTGTATGTATTAAAATTCAATATTTTTTTTACTAGATCAAGGACATTAATATCTAGTGCACTAATGTTTTTCAAAAGATTTTTTGATAATCTGCTATTTTTCCATGTGTAGAATAGAGAGCTTGATTTTCAGTGAAAAATCTATATTCACAAGAAATAAAAAATAAATATAGTAATAAAATTGAATTTATTTAAAATTATACTTTTTAGGAAGCTTATAATAAGGACTATATGCTTACAAAAAGTAAATTTTAAATGAATTAATTTGATCCCTCAAAAGGTAAATCAAAAGTGAATTTTTATCAGAATTTTGATAGGTGTAAAGGAGACTTCATTATAGGTATGGTTTAAAACTAGCAGGGTTCTATCGAAGGGGGTTTGATCTAAAGTGGTTTGATCAAACCCTCTTCAATTGGAATCCTTTAAATGAAAATTTTCAAAGCTTAAATCATTATATTTTCTAAAAATATGTGATTTCAACAAAAAATAAGATCTCCCAGAAATGTAAACTAGTATTATGGGATCACCCTATTGTGGTTACAGTTGTGTTTGAGAGCAAGATAGTCCATGCCTTGCTAGAGTTATGTACTTTTGTGGTTTTCATTTTATATACATGATGGATTTACCATGTTAGTTCTATTGGGTTTTCTATATGCAAGTAGGGGGAGTGGCTCTAAATGGGGGCTAGAATCCAAAGTGGTGTCTAGGACAACCCATGTGAGAGTTTCTTAATCCAATGATAACTTAATTAATGAATTAGGGGTTGAGTAGACTACACATTAATCAAGATAAGTGAATGCCTCACCCATTCCTGTAGTGCTCACTTAGGCTAAGGATAGGTTGAGAAGTCCTGGTTGGCAAGACCAGCTTCCTTGTTCCCATGAAAGGAAGATTAGTTTTGCATGTCACCCTATGTGGCTGAGACCTAGTGAGAGGTTTCCAGGACAACCATAGATGGGGGTCAGGGTCTAGTGAGAGACTACCAGTACAACCCATGCTAGAACCATGCGATAAAACTCTTCCCTATGTCAACTAGCATTCCCTTATTTCTTCTCTCCCTTGGTATGTGATTCCTCTAGAAGCAATGTTTGTTCTTATGTGGTGTTAATGTTGTGTTGAGTCAGATTGGAGTCTTGTTTAACCTTGTTGTGTCAGTTTGTGGTTTCCTTTTCTTATTTTTGTTGTGGGACCTTTTGTATATCCTAATATGGAGGGTGGACCTTTGGGTTCCACATGGTTGAGTGGATTGTTCTTATACCTCCATTGGGTTCCCTTACTATTGTTCATGTTCATGGCGACTACTCATGGTGATGACTTCTGCATTTGTTCAAGTTTAGACACCTAAAAATGACCTAGGCCTGCAAGCTTCATTTTTACCACTTTCATCCTACCGTAATTAAGACATTTAATTATGTCCTTGGTCCACATTCTACTATTGATTAAATAATTCATAATTATTTAATTAATTCATGTCATTTATTCTTCATGATTATTAAATAAATACATTTTATTTATTTATTAAATACGTCATTAATTATCTAAGTCTTCCTTTAATTAAATAAATTTCTTAATTTATTTAATTTCCCTTTCTGCATTTAATTCTTCCTGATTATTAAATAAATGAATTATATTTATTTATTTAATACGTCACTAATTGTCTTAATTAAATAAATAGATTAATTAATTTAATTAATTAAGTCTTATCTGCTAAATTAAATAATTAAATTTAATTATTTAATTTCCAATTTCATATTCTTCTCATTTTAAATAAATTAAATTATTTAAAATGTCATGTCAATCTTAACTGTCAGTCCTTTTTGATAAATAATCTGAAAAAGATTATTTATTATCTCTAAAAATCCATAATTTGAATTATTTTAATTCAAATTAGTAATTAATCTTCCAAAAATCAAGTAATCAGGCAAACTCTTGATTTTCCAAATCTTATCTTCAGTCCAAATCTTATCTCTTTGATTTTTTGAATCTGGCAAATCGGGCAATCTTATCTTCTTGATTTTTCAAAAATCTTTATTTTCTAATTAATTTGTCTCATTTATTCTCCACCGTCGATCCGATTTTATTCTGACCGTTCGATTAAGAATTTTTCCCTAACCCTAATTAGGGATTCTCAGGTTTAATTTGGATCGTTCATTTCAGGTTCTCATCATTAATTTATCTCGTCCGTCCATTCGAAATGGCCTTTTCTATAAAATGTCATCTTCTCATTTTTCGAAGACACACACATGCTGACAGTTTGCATAGTTATTATAGGCATTTATTTATTTGCACATTTATTGTCATAGGCAATTTTAGTATTTAATATAGTCATTTGATCAATTTTGGGCATTTATTTTAGACATAAGCATTGGCAATAGACATAGGCATTTAGTCATAGAAAAATCCTTCAAAGCTTGTTGTAGGACTTAGACAATTTTCAGATTTTGCTCGCACAAAAAATCTAAGGGCCACATTATCCAGCAAGTAAGAAGGTGCTACAAAAAAGAATCATGGAGACTTCGGCGATCAGGTATAATCATTCTTTTATGTATTTCCATTGTGTTTTGTAGCTACTTTGGGTTTTTATCATTTTGCTTTCAATTTGATTGATTCAATCTAATCGATCTAATCTAATACTTAGAAAATACCCTCAGTTACATTGGTGAACCTGACTTCGTTTTCTCGTTTCCATACAATTTTTTGTTGTTTTCTATTGTTTTGCAGGTACAGGTACGGATCGACGCAAGTGTCTTTTTAAAAAAAAATCATGACGCATTTGATGCATCGCGATGCATCTACTGACAGAAGCGCCGCAATCGCCCTGACAAGCTGCAACTGACAACTAGAACGACGCATCTGACCTATCGCGCCGCATTTGAAGACTCGAATGACGCATCTACCCTGTCGAGCCGCATCTGTCTGGTAAAATTTTTCTTTCAGTTTTGATGTTTTGATTTTTGAATTTTAAGCTTTTTCGGGTTTTTGGTTTTCTAGTTTTCTGTTTTCTGTGTTTTTTTTTTTGTTTTTTTTTTTGCTGCATGTTAGCTAGATTAGATTTTTTTTGTGTTACTAATCTTTTCTTGTAGCGTGTGGCAATCCCCATTCATGTGTCAAAGACCATTGCTTAAAAAGACTACTAATTCATTGTTTGCAGATTTGAATGTCAAAGAAGGAAGAAACAAACATTGTGCTTGTTTTTATTTCATAGATTAGCAAACATTTGATTTTGGTGCATATAAAATGAACACATGTCTTCTTTGATTGATTATGCTTGCGAAATGGTAGGTGAGTATGCTCTCACTTGGTGAAAAACTTGTGATCAGAAAACTAGACCCATCCTTATCTGTTATTTACCTTGACTTGGTATATCAGAGTATCCTCTCCCCTCGTGCTTTCGGGCAATCTTGGGTGTAAGAGAAACGGTTACCAACTCTAGAAATTGGGCCTGCCTGGGGATTTCATCACCCCAACGTGACTCAAAGCAGCAACGGACCTAAAGCCAAGCTACCCCCAACCGGTATATAAATGTAAACCTTAAGGGAAAACCTAAGGTTACGAGTGCGGATGTGTCATACGGACAAAGTTGTACTCCCTTAAACCCTATTGAGATTAACCTCTTTAGGCTGGAGTGCCACCTTAATGGTGATTAATCTCTTGCCCCATGTATGGCCACTCAAACGGGGGTCCCAAACTAAAAACTCTTGTGTAGTAAGCCAAAATCCTTCTATTTGCTAGCGCAGCACCGGTCGGTGTGAAGGCATCCACACTTTCGCAGTTTGTAGTAGAGGTGATCAACTCGCCATGGGAGTTTCATGGGGTTGGAAGCTTGGTTGGCCTGAGAAGAGAGTGCACTGTAAGGGGGAGCCCGTGCAGCCAAGCTTCTGAATTCACACGCTACATATATGCGGTTGGGGAAACCCGCATGGAATCTAGCGAATATTGTCATGGCCTAACCTAGGATCATGCTTTTCTGATGTGTGTTTGGTTACTTTTTAAAACGCTTTGTTTGTCAAGTGTTTTCTGGTTCTATCATAGTTCACAACAAAACATTCACAAAATAGATCAAAATTTCCATCAAAATGACAAGAAAATCACTGTCAAATTAAACTGAGTCACATCTGTCAAACCGCAACTAATTTTCTGCAACACAACTGCTCTGTTAAACCGCATCTGAAAATTAGAACGCCGCATCTGTAGGCGTCATGATGCATTTGAACACTTAAAAGCCGCATATGATAAACCGAGTCGCATTTGACAGTTCAAAAGCCGCAATTGCAAAACCGAACTACATCTGCTAAACTGTGACACATTTGCAGTTTCGAGCGACGCATCTGCCTATCAAAACTTAAAACGTCATATTTGAAATTTGAGGGCCTCAATTTGTCCACCATCTGTCAAAAACTGTCACCAAGAAGACTCTGTCAGAAACCAAAAATTGAAATTGCTCAAAGTCTTGACCATTAGTTTGCATTAGTCACCATAGGTTTCATACCTCATTCTTTTTAGTTGCATACATTTGGCATTAGACTATCTATAGGTTCACATTTTGCATACTTAGGATTAGGAAAATCTTAAGCACACTTTGCAAAGTCATTGTTTTCGAAATTAGACCCTCTTGGACCAAGTTATCAAACCTCCTTTTAGTCATTGTCCTCTTTTGTGAGATTCTTCCAACTCAAAAGTCTAGTTAGGAAGACTCACTAGTCATTTAGACCTTGTCAACTTGTCATTTCCAACAAAGTCCTTTAGTAGTCAAAATCGAAAACAAAGTTCGAGCATAGAAGTGCTTAGATAACCTTGTCTTACATTGCATACAAATTGCATATCCTATTCACGAAAAACCAAAAACATTAGTCATTCTAGTTGTCATTTTGAACTTAGACTTCACATAGTGTCATACTTGCATTTAGTTGTCATTCCCGTTTGAGCAATCTCATTTCATGGTTGAAACCAAACTTCAAAAACAAAAGAGACAAATGGAAAACTTTAGGCAAGACCCCCCATTTACTATCAACAATCCTCCACATGACCCAAATTGGACCTTTTACAATCCATTTACCAATCTAGACAATCAACCTCCAACAACAATGCAATCCTCATCAAACAGTCAATTCGAACAATTTTTGCAAAAAGATGAAAATGGACAACTACTTCAGGAAAAAATAGAGGCATTGACACAAGACCCTAAGGCCTGTTAGCTTGCTGAAGCTATGGTCCGTCAGGATAGAGAAAGATTCTTAGCTATGCTCTTGAGTGAAGGAACTAAGTTACCACAAGGATTTGATGTTAACACACTAAATTTAACACTTCATGACCCTAATGCCAACAATGCGCATAACATCTCACATAGTGGTCAACTTCTAAATAATATGAGCAATACTTCCTTTGGGACCACAACGACAATGCATACTACTCCCAATGTCCCAAACACCCCCAACATCCCCAACACCACAAATACCACGAAAATCAATGCCACAATAGTAAATGCCATGGGGGCATCATCAAGTCACAACAATCCCCCCTTGACAACTTCATTTACTACCATGAACACAACTTCGACATATCCATCTAGTGGTATGTCACAAAATCCTTTGGGAGGAGCCACATGACGTATCTTTATTCAAGGACAACAAAAAAACATTAACACAACAACACTATCAAATGTCATTGCCTCCCAAGGTACAAACACAAACGTCCCCCTTGTACAAAATCAGCAATTTACACAAGGTGGCCAAATAACACAACCCATGACATCATTGACACACTATAACAGTCATGGTCACAACATCCCCCAAATAAAAACACACATGGCTGGGGGACACATCCCAACATACTCATCTAGCATTCATACTCATCAACATGCACCAAATCATAACTTCCAATACCAACAACACACGTACGTACCACAACAATCTGTACCGCCACAATACACCAATCCTCACGCACAACAAACAGGAACACATGGTGTACTAGGAAATCCAACATACGGAAACATAAACGACCCTACCATGGATGACCTCAAAGCAAGAGTGAGGGACATGGAGAAAACTATCCAAAACATGTACATTTCAGGCAAGAAATCAGAAATATCATATGACCTGAATGTATACCCATTTGACACGAGCTTATATATGCTTGCATTTCTGCCAGGATACGTGTCACCCAACTTCACAAAATATAGAGGCAAGACAAATACCATTGAACACGTTCACAAATTCGCAACCAATTGTATGGATATCGCCTACGAACCAACATACTTGATGAGACTTTTTTCCAAAAGTCTGGTGGGTCAAGCCCTTGAATGGTTTTCAACACAAAAGGATATCCAGACATGGGATGAGCTTAAACACAAATTCATAAGAAATTATGCATACAACATTGACATGGATACCTCTATCACTAGCTTGTGCAATCTCACACAAGAAGATTTGGGTGAGACATTTATCCTGTTCTTTCAAAAATGGAGAAGCCTTGCTAGTCGATGTCACATTGACATCCCCGAAAGGGAAAAAGTTGACATGTTTGTCCAAACACTCCTAGGACCCCTAAAATTCGCATTGTAAATACATTGTTGCACAAACTTCACATAATTGGTCGAAAAGGGGGTCCAAATTGAGAAAGCCCTTATCACAAAGGGAGAACTAAGATATGGCTCCAAAAACACGAACGTCAATCCACCCGCTGACAAAAACAAATATTGGGTTAAAAATAAGCACATTACAAATGACGGTGTTGTCAACGCCAAGACTACAAACACTGTAGGTCCCGTATTGGCCCTAAAGGGGGTTCAACAACAAAACAGAACAACAACAACATGGACACCTCCTCCCAATACTCCTTCAAACAACCAAAGTGGTCAAAACAATCAGGGACAATATCGTTCGATGAGACAATTTCCTAGGGGTCGCACATACACCCATATGGGTGAACCCATTGAAGAAGTCCTTAAGAAATGCATCCAACATGGGGTCATCACACTTCCAGAAATAAAACCATATGACCTAGGACAATTCAAACTAGCATGGTGGAATGACAATGTACTTTGCGAATACCATCGAGCCAAAGGGTATACAACCTCTAACTGTCGACAATTGAAAAACATAATACAAGACCTTATCAAAAATTGCATCATTGAAGTAGGTGGATCGTAATTCACCTCCAATTTGGATCATACTATCCATACGAATCCACTGCAGGACCATGGTTCTCATAATGCTTCCACTTCAGGTTCACAGAACCAAGCTAACTTCACTCGAGCCAAGTACGATTATTCTAGTGGACCAATTATAAATAATGTCAGAACTGATGATGAGTACATCAATACCATTACAATCAAGAGAGCACCCAAGTGCAATGCTACTACACGAAGTGGCAAGGTTACTATAGCTGGTCCACCTCCCCCTAGACAAGCCAAAATCACTATACCAGGCCCATCTGCTAAACAATCACAACCTGCTGCATTGGCTAAATAGCCAAAACCTGTCTCAACCCCACAATAGTGGAAACCCAAAAGTCAGTTCAACCTCATTGACCAACTAGGAAAGACTCTCACACAAATATCTATCCTTGAGTTGCTTCGTATCTCTCCTGCGCACAAAGAAATCCTAGACAAAACTCTCTTAGAGTCGTCGGTCCCTAAGGACATCAATGTCAATCAGTTTGAAACTATGGTGGGATATCTCACCACACCGCACCACATCACCTTCATGGGCCAAGACTACTCATCACATAAAACCAACCACAATGACGCATTACACATAGAAACTTTTGTCCACAAGCACAAAGTTAGACGGGTTTTAGTAGATGGCAGAGCAGGGTTGAACATATGCTCCCTCAAATTGGTTAAAGCTCTAGGGTTCTCTGATGCGTGCATAGACCCAACAAAAAGTATAGTGATCAAATCATATGATGATGAGGAATGCTCCTCATGGGGTGTTATCTCTCTCCCTATTAGAGTCGGACCGGTCATTGTAGACACAACCTACCAGGTCCTGGATTTGGAACTACCATACAACATCTTACTTGGCCGTCCATGGATTCACGCTTTAAAAGACATTCCGTCTACATACCACCAATGCCTCAAGTTTCCTTTTGACGGCACAGAAGTAACCATATACGGAGACCTTGACCCTTTCCAATATTGTACCAATTTAAGGGGCATCTCTAAAAACTGAGTACCTATTAACCGAGAAGCACCTGGCTCCTCGTCATCCAAGTACATCGACCCTTCCACACTCACGTCATCTTCCACATCCACTCCATCCACGTCTTCCGCCATACCACCACCTTCCACCAGCCCTAATACTAAAGCAACTATCAAAATCTAGGACATCGGCTGCGGAGAGTTCAAACTAAATACAACATACAGCATAACTACAATACCCACTCCTCCAAAGATATATGGTCGGCCATGTTTCAGAATGGAACCTCAAGAAACTTTCAAAGTTCCACTGAATACAACTTTTATCAAGTGGGGAGACATGAGTGATGAAGACCTTCCTAACATCACATGATGGATCTATAAGGATACTATCACATTACCTCCATTACCAGTTCAAAAATATGGCAAGGGTTACAACATCATGAAGGCTAAAGGCTATGATGGTACTAGTGGCCTTGGAAAAAATAAAACTGGTCGAAAGGAACCCATAGAAACTTTTCAAATTCTGAAGTATCTTGGTTTAGGGTTTGGATCACTCAACAATGACAATCGACGTACCTCTGGACTTTCAAATGAGCGAGTACATGCTTCTGACAGTGTCAAGACTACTAGGGAAAAACTCACTGGAACAGACTCCCATGAGTGGGAATTTGGCTTAGAACGATCCCTAAGTGACTATTGTCTTGATGATTTGTTTGTCGAACCAGGGGAACTAACCTCTGAACAACGATTTTGGCAAACATTCAAAATTGAACAGGCACCAAATAGTCAAAGTCCTACTACCACTTCCCATGACACACAACAACCATCATTTGAACCCCATCAGTCCAATCAATTTGAGGTATCAGACAACATTGATAACCAGGACTCTAAAACCTTCACTCATTATTACGACAATGAATATGACACTAGTGAAGGAGAATATTGGATAGAGTCCGATGTAGAATTGGATGATGATAACCTCATCTACAACATCACCAAATCCATCTGTACGCTGTCTACATCCTCACCCCAATTCACTAGCCTCGACGATGGCATCTCTTTAGTTTACCCCGAACTAGTCGATTGGGACCAACAAGGACCACCAATTCTGGACACATTTCAGAATGATGAGGCAATTTTTGAATTCATGGGATTACGGGAAGGCATAGCTAGTGGGGACCACAAATCAGGATTTTCCATTGATTTAGACTGCATGACATACTTCGGCGAGACTGTTCAGTCCTCTAGTCGCAAAAGTAAAAATAAAGTAAAAAATGAAACGTCTCTAGGTGAAAACCGAAAGGCACCTCTTGACGATAAAATAGTAAAAATAAAGGATGAATCTGTAGGTGAAAACCTCTTTGAGGCGCCCAAAGATGGAGGACTGGACTTTCTCCCCGTGCAATAGGAGAAATTGGCCATGCTTATTGAGGACACAATAGAGGATAACATTTCAACTGTAGAAGACCCCACGATGGTCCTATTTGCCGCATCATTGACTGATGAAGAGAAACCATAATTTCATAAATTCTTTGCAAAACAGAAAATCAATTTCACATGGTCCTACATTGACATGCTAGGATTGGACCCCAAACTGGTTCTGCATCATCTGCCACTATTACCCAATGCTAAACCAATCAAGTAGAAGTTGAGCAAAATGCACCCTCAAGTTGCCCTATTGGTCAAGGCCGAGTTAAAGAAATTACTGGATGCTGGATTTATAAGGTCTATAGATTATGCTGAATGGATTTCCAATCTAGTGTTGGTGACAAAGCCAAATGGGCTGATTTTGGTATGTACAGACTTTCAAGACCTAAATAAAGCATGTCCAAAGGATGAATTTCCTTTGCCCAACATTGACATCATAGTTGACCTAACTACAGGACATGAGATGCTATCCCTCATGGATGGTTTCTCCGGCTATAATCAAATCCACATTGCTCTTGAGGATCAGCACAAAATAGCATTTACTTGCCCATGGGGCACATACTGTTGGAACGTCATGCCCTTTGGTCTCAAAAACGCAGGTGCCACATATCAAAGGGCTATGACCATGATCTTCCATGACATGATGCAAAAAATAATGGAGGATTATGTAGATGACCTTTTGGCCAAATCAGCAACTAGGAAAGATCATTTGAAGGTACTCAACAAAATTTTCAAGAGACTTGAAGAGTACAAAGTTTGGCTAAACCCTAAGAAGTGTGTTTTTGGGGTCACGTCAAGTAAACTATTGGGGTACATAGTTTCCTGAAGAGGCATAGAGGTCAATCCAGAAAAGGTCAAAGCAATTATAGACATGCCTCCACCCAGAGGGATCAGTGAACTTAGAACTCTATAAGGCAGAGTACAATCTATTCGCCATTTCATAGCCCAATTGGTAGATAAGTGCCACCCATTCTAGTATCTGTTGCGCAAAGGTGTTCCCTTTGTATGGATAGATAAATATCAAGAGCCCTTCCAACAAATAAAATATTACCTGCTATCAACACTAGTCCTTATGTCGCCCATTCATGGAAAGCCATTGATTCTATACATCTTGACTACTAGTTCAGCACTGGGGGCATTGCTGGCCCAAAATGATCATGAAGGAAAAGAAAGAGCAATCTATTACATCAGCCGCACACTGATAGGCTATGAGTTGAATTACACATACATTGAACGTGCATGCCTTGCTGTTGTCTTTGCATCCCAAAAACTAAGACACTATATGCTCAGTCATTAGACACAACTGGTTGCCAAGATTGATCCATTGAAATATCTACTAAGTTGAGCAGCATTAATAGGACGGTTGGAAAAATGGGTCATGATACTAAGCGTGTATGACATACAATATGTTGAGCATAAGGCAATAAAAGGGCAAGTAATAGCAGATCAACTGGCGGATGCACCAATTCAAGTCACTCATCCACTAGTAACTGATTTTCCTGATGAGTCCATTTTTCATGCGGAACTGGCAGCACCATGAAAGCTATATTTTGATGGGTCTCATACTGGTCATGGCTCAGGCGCTGGAATCTTGTTTATCACACCATAGGGAGATTCAATTCATAAGTCATTCAAGATCGCTTTCCCTTGTACAAATAACATTGCTGAATATGAAGCACTAGTCACAGGTCTCAAGTTGGCAATCAAATGGAAAATTCAGACATTGCTTGTATTCGGGGATTCCCAGCTAGTAATCAACCAAGTGAATGATGACTATGAAACAAAGGATGAGAAGTTGCTTCCCTACAAGAGGATGGTGGACAATTTCCTGACATACTTTCAATCGATTTCTTTTGAACAAATCCCCAGGGTACATAATAAGGAAGTTGATGCAATGGCTACTATCAGTTCTCTCTTGGACATCCCTAAAAATGTGCCACAATTTGAGTTCTTATTAGAACAGCTTTTGATACCGACATATGATATCCTAGAGTCAGAAATGGTGTGTGAACTTGTTGGTCCCAACTCTCCTTGGTATCAAGACATTTATGACTACTTAAAATCTCAAACCCTTCCACTAAACCTATCCAATAACCTGATGCAGAGGGTCAGGGATCTCAAAAATTTCACAAAGAATTAAAAATTAACAAAGCTTTGCTCTTAAATTTCTCAACTAGTCTCCAACTTGGAAATAGGGTCTTCACCTTGCAACTAAGGATGTTCTGCCTCCCCTTGTGACTTTCAATCATTGAAATGAATTCACCAGACCTTAAATAAACTTGATTCAAATGGGTTTCAAACCCTAACCAAAATTTTGAACAAAGCTCCTTTCTGCTGCTCAACCAGTCCTACTAGCCCTATTAGGCCTTTGGCGATGGAATACTGTCTTTTCTCTCAAACTTTGCACTTTAACCTCCAACTTAAAGATTGTATCAAGTGTGTTTTGTGATTCCTAGCAACATATCAACTTACTTGCACCACTTGTTTTAGACCTTCTTGTTTCTAACCCTGCTGTTTCCTTGAAATGAGGCCTAATTAGCCCTATTTAACAAAGCAACCCACCTCTAGATTTGTCCCCTGGCCTTGAAACTCTCAACAGTCTCCTAAAATACTCCCAAATCAAATATTTTCACACTTTTAGTCTACAAGAATACTCACAACATGCCCAACTACAAAACCCTCACTAATTTGGCTTAAAACTAGGGCTTTTGGTTTTTAGGGTTTCCTATCACTTCCAAGACTTGGTTTTTGACTTTCCACCATTCATTTATCAATGTTCAACTATTGCAATTCAGAAATGTGTCTCTTGTTAAGGCAGTTTGCTCACTGCTATACCCTAGGGTCAACTTTCTTCCCTCTTCCTTTGCCAACTCACTGTGCACAGTCAATTTTCCACCTTTCCTACATATTTAGTTGTTAGTTTCAGTTTTTACAAGTTATATTAGATCCATTTCACAGGATTCCAGTCATACATCCCTTGAAATGGATCATTCTTTCATTGGTAGACCCTCAAAATAGTCTATTTCAGCCTTTTCCTGTAGACAGTCAGCAAGAACACGTGTTAAAATTGATTTTTAAGAACTTTCAGAGCATTCAACAATTTGAAAACATGGAATTTATAATTCTTTGGCCTTCACATTAATGAAACTTCAAAAAGAACTCAATAGATTGCAAAAACACAAGAGAAA